>RBNI01002542.1:0-18197 GCA_003990745.1 Jimgerdemannia flammicorona | reverse complement strand
TTCAGTCTTGACTATAATATTAAGCCATATTCATGTTCGTAAACGTGACACCCGTCCACGAAAAATATCCCACCCGATTCAATATTTTATGAAGATGCCCGCCCAGTATTTCAAACTTTAGAATTATGAGGAGGGGGGGATATATGTGCAGGCAATAGTCTATATAGCTTTGAAGAAAATGTAATTGAATTACTGTTTTAATTATATGGTGCTGCCAACATAGCTTTTCAATGCAAGTCAGTTACTGCTTGCAGTGGTTAACTAGGCATACATCACTGGAACTAGTGCTCAGAATGAATTGAATCAAATCAAATTTCAATTTGAACCTTAATTTTTGAAATTCAATAACTTAATGAAAACATGTCCAAATTTTGGCCTTATCTAGGAGAATTTAGCACAATAAAGATCATATATTTTGGTCAAGTTAATACATTTCAAAGTTTAACTCTTAATTTTAAATTAAATTGGACCTCAATTCAATTCAATTCAAATTGATTCAATTCATTTGGGAGCACTAACTGCAACACAAATAACCACCAAAGCAATGATAATGCTCATTGATGATGTCACCACATGCTTAGACATGGTGCTGTATATGAGCGTTGAGCTAGGCTTGTTCGGACTACATTGTTGATATATTGGAGAGACCTGTATTTGAAGTCCATATGGGAGACGGTAGAGCCATTAATGTAATACCATTCGAAAGCGGTGTTGTAGTCCGGGGCTGGTGTAGATGGCGACAACAGCTTTGTCCGAGACATCAGGAATATTTTGGAAGCTAGCATCGGCACCGCAAGGCATGTGTTGAGGTTCAAGGTGACGGTGACGTTTACTACCAGCAGAGTCTTTCACGACGAGGCCTCCGTAACCGAAAGTGACTGTGACACTCGACGCTCGCGCCGCCGCGAGTGACAGGCAACTGAGGAGAATGGCGAAGACACGGGCGTTCATTATTGTAGTAAGCGTTGATGCTTAATGTTTGATGCTTGATTCTTGATTCTTGGTATCGATTTACAGCGACATTGACGCTCACTTATATACATATACATGTGCTGTGCTATGCTGTGCTGTGCTGCGGCCAATATATAATAAATGAGTTAAGGTGTACTTTTTTTTTTTTGTTTTTTTCCTCTGTACAACGACATGTCCTTAGTACGATGACCTGTATGCACGTATGTAATATTCATAAATGAGCATGTCAAAGGCGGTCGCCGGATAACCGATTGTATCTCCAAAACTCGACGCAAAAGTCCAAAGAGGACGAAAGTCATGGCTGTGCATAAACAATGCCGGCTGGCAAAGCAGTTAATGTTGGTAAGCTGGCCATGCGATACACATCGAACGAAGGCTGGTAGTTTGAAGATAACAAAGATTCAGATTTGAACTATCAGAATTCCAGCGCTTCCAGGCAAAGAAACATGCGATCAGCGTATAATACATCGCTTTTGGTTCGAGGTCGAGATTTCAAAGACTAAAAAATCTCATCGGCTTCATGGTATATTTCTTTTTTTATTAATATTCTGCCGTTTTCCGGCCATACATTAAACAATATTCCACAGTCGCTCACAACATCCCTGCTGCCCCTCACGAACCCATCACACGAGGACGTCAGACCTCGCGAACCCAAAGCATTGCTGAAACCCTAGCTTCCACAACTTACCTAGATAGTCCCGAGGTTACTCGGAGGCATGCTGAAATTTTTGTGTTTGAGGATTTTCCCTGATTGAAAGAACCCTGATTGAAAGAACAGAGTTGCGGATGCAAGAAAAAAAAAAAAAAAAAAGAACAAGAGCATTTACGCGTTTCACATTGGCACCCACAAAGTTACGTCACTCAAGGATATTGCATGGCTGACGCGTGGCGATTGAAAGAATTCTCATCAATGGATTTCTTTATATACAGAAGGACCAAAAGATAGCCGAGATAACAAACATTTGGCAGTTTCCCAGGTCCTGGATGTCCCGAATAGAACTCTTACTTTAGCGAACAGTGCGATCGGATTTTAAAGATAACGAGCACTCCGGAACGATCAACTCAGCGCACTGTGCATTGTTTGTTAACAATAGCAAGACCGACCCGATTGGCCTATGCATGGCGTGTAATGTTTGTTAAAGCTACCTCAGATAACGAGCATACCGAAACGATCAACTCAGTGTTTGTTGACAATAGCAAGACCGACCCGATTGGCCTGTGCATGGCGTGTAATGTTTGTTAAAGCTATCTCAACGCTGTCTCATGCTTGTTAAAAGATAACGAGCGATTAACTATTGGTTGTTAAACTCAAGCCACTGTGATTGTAAATTGCTTTTTCCAGCTCACCAGCCAAGATCGGGACGAAAGCAACCCAGTTGCGACAATGGGAACGAGGAGAAATCCCGAAAAGGAGTGGTAAGGGTTGTGGGGGAGGTTGGCGCTTTGACTATGTCGTTTTTCTCACTACTGCTTTCCTTTCGCTTGAACGCGAATTCCTTAATCCTCGCCTTGGCGGTCCCGTGAGGAGGTAAACGGTGAGGGTACAGTAGATAATAACGTGCTCAAGGGGTAGAGGAGGCGACCGAGAAAGCGGACAATGACACGTGAGGAGTAAATACGTCACCCATTATAACATTTGATCTTCGGGTCCGCCCTTAGGTGGCTTAGAGACGCATATTTTGGCGGCGCCCCGAATCCTTGTCCCACGAATTACATGGCACAGTGCGGTGTTCTTCACGTTCTTCACGTGAGGAAGCCGCCGCAGCAAATGAGATGGATTTTTTTTTAAAAGGTACCAATCCAGATAGGCCTATACATTTTATGTTACTGACAGCGTTCCTCATGTGAGAAAACATAGCCACGGGAGTAGGACTTGATTTCTCGCTAGCACATACCTACCAATGCTTCCACTCGTAAGATAGGTATATAGCTGTGTGGTTGGTGGGTGTGACGGACGTACTGATTAGTAGGTTGGTCGCGTTTGGGAAGGCGAACAAGATTTCGTTGAGGTGAGATTATCTATGGTAAGGTGTTGCCGCAGAGCTGAGTGAAGTGAGGCATTGCTGCCATGGAGCATTAGTGTAGTGTATTGGCTGTTAGAAAACACGCCGATAATATTCGTCGCCCATCGACAAAGTAATATACGTAGTTTACAATCATAGCTACCTTTTTGTTCTTGTCAGTCCCACGGCAAACCGGAAGGATGTCACACTGTGCACGCGTCGGGCAGAAAAGCAAAGAATGATTTGTCTTTTCTGTTGGCATGAGGAGGTATGTAACTGGTCCCCCCTTGTTTCTGGTCCACTCACTTCACTTCGTCAATCCGAACCGTTCCCACAAACCCTCGTCGTCCGGCATGACAGACAACGCGGGCCAATTGAAATGATCCGCCGCCAGCTGGGCCAACCGGGGACGTTGACCCTGCCATATGCACACTTCATCTCTTTTTTTTTTTTTTTTTTTTTTTTTTGGGAAGGGGGGGGGATGGCTTCGTAGGTCATGAAGGCATCATCACATTTTCGACAACGACGAGCAGTTGGCTGTTTATTGTAATTAATTGTCCACATAGTATTAACTAGAGCATAAAAGGCACATTTTCTTATGCAACCTGCTCTCAAAACCACTGCTGTGTCAACTCACTAAGATCCAAACACGACAATGTTTTAATAATATCAACCTTGCTGCTAATTAATTGATTCGAACCTAAACCGTACGACTATTGAGAAGAATCTGGCGGATGGCGCTTGTGGTCTTGTAAGAGTATTATGCTATCCTTGTATACTTAGAGCACTACGAGGTATCCTCGACGACAATCGTACCACACCGGTTTGATGAGCTAATGTCAAGAGAGAGAAAGGATCTGTATACGTTGTCATGTGTGGGGGGAAGTTGAACAGTTTCTATATAGACGAAGGGGGGCGGGGGCCCGATCCGCGGAAACGATCGCGTAGCCCAATAGTCCATAACAAATACAATGGCATATGCCGGAATGATAGGACGTGCAAAAATTGGGAGTGAGTAAATAGCAAACAAGGCAGAGAGAGAATCGAATTGGTAGTTGGCAGCCAGCTCATGACTTGACGATATATATGCACTCCTCGTGGTTGCTTTTTGCAGTTTTTGGTGGCGCTTTACACCATCATCGTCGTCGTCTGGCTCACAAACCATTTGCATGGATTCTTGACGTTATTTTGCAAATCATCGTCGTGGTGGTTTTGTCATCCGCGTCACTTGATACATGCATCTACAAGGGAAAGGCGACTTACACCAGTATGGAACCCGAGAAGACATCAACAACTTTTATGGGAATAATTTATTTAGAAAATGGTATAAAAAAAAGAGAAAAAAAAAAAAAAAAAAAAAAAACGTAGATGATCCACAACGAAGGCAGACAGCATAGGGGACGTATTATAGAAAAGAGAGCAAAAATGGTGTCTAATAAAAAACTACATATTTAAGTATCAATAAAACTCTTACCAATCAGAGTCAGACTTAATATGTACAAATAGGGCTTTCCGTCACCACTGGAAACGAGAGCTTGTCTGTAGTGTTTTGCGGCAGGCTGCGATGTGTTGACGTCAATGTCGCTGTCCTCGGGGTCGCGAAAGTATGAGATAGCAGAACAACATTCACGTTGGAAGGGCCAGTGTTCCCTATTGAGGACATTGTTGATATTTCGGATTCCACCGTGCTCAAGAATTTCGAGATATGAATTGAGGTTGTATCGATCGTGGCAGTCGTTGGTCCCTTAGATAATTGGAACAGAGATTTGACGGCCATTATTCAAGCATCTTCATCGGCATTGCCAAACTTATTGCAGAGTTTCGTAATAGTTACAGTGGACTGCGTGCAGTTCCCGGGACAGGTCCTCCCGAGTTGGTTACAAAGAGAGCATGATACATTGGCAAAGCATTTTTGTTACTGTTCTTGCACCAAACACAATTTTTGCCTGGAGATGCCCTTTTCTCTTTTTGGTCCGAGATGGTGTGGAACCGACAACGCTTCTTCCTTCTCTTGCAGTCAGGACACTTGCCGTACGGCACAGGATTAGTGGTGGCGATAGATGTGCTGAACAATTGCAGCGTGTCACTTGTAGAGGATTACAGCAAGGGAAAAGGTTGTCCAGCAGCATCAAGCTCATTCGGCAGCATATTTTGCGTGACTTTATGACTTTATCAGGTACATACCATTAGCCTCGGAGATGATCGCCAAAACTATGTAATAAGCTTGGGAAATGGCACTGGGTGGTGAGCTGGAGTCGGGTTCCGACTCTTGGAGACTTTCGTCATTGTGTTCGCGAAAGGGGCTATACACGATGTCCATGTCGGTTTCACCTTGTTCTTCGAATGGGACAGTGATATTGGTATCGGGGTCGACATAATAGGCGATGATTTGATCGAGGTACCCGTTCAACCTGCTGCCGCCAAGTTTGTCGGGTGGGGGAGTTGTATTCGTGTGTTAAAATCGAGGTGGTTCTGGAGGATATTGCCGACGCCGACATCTTACCTTAGCAGCTAGCTTGTTGTACTCACCATCTTCATTCCTTTAAGGCACTTTACACCATTATGACTTGCGGTCCATCAAAATAAGACCAAGTCACCATTTGATTGCACATGCCTCAATATATTGCTTGTATTGGCTGTCGCCGCTATATTCTCCACCATGTACTCCGACCAAAATGCTGGGATCGGAATCACCACTATGATGACATTGGGGCGATGGTGTCGGAACTAACGAGTTTTGGCAGCAATTTTATCAGGTGTGTCAGATATTTGACTATAGTCGATGAACTTGGAGTTTCCGGCGGTGTTATCTGCTGGAGTCATTGTTCAAAAGCTCTTAGCAAGTGTTGATACGCTGGTGGAGGGGATTCCATCATCGATAAATTCGGGACGTTGTCACTTTGAACTTGATTTGGAGGTCGTCGTCGCAGTGAAATATGAAATAGATACCTTGGATTGAGACAGGTAAGGTTGGAGTTGGGGAGGTAATTATGTTTTGGACCCTTAGGGAATTCGCGTTTAAGCGAAAGGAAATTAGTAGCGAGAAAGGTGCCATAGGCGAAACGTCAAGCTCTTCCCCAACCATGCTTCAAACCGAAACAGATATGGGTTGAAGTTGTACCGATCGTGGCAGCCGTTGGTTCCCGAGACGATTTGAAGCAGAGATTTGAGAGTTATTTTTCTAATATTCTCATCGGCATCGTCAAGCCTGTTGCAGAGGTTTGTGATGATTGCGGTGGACTGCGTATTGTTTCCAAGGCAGGTCCTATTGAGTTGGCCGCAAAGTGAGCACGGCACATTGCCAAAGCATTTTTTGTTGCTGTTCTTGCACCAAACACAAGCCATTCCCGGAGATGCTCTTTTCTCTTTCTTGTCGATGGTGTGGAGTCGACAATGCTTCTTCCTTTTCTTGTGGTGCTGCACAATTGCGGCGAGTCGCCTGTAGAGGATTGTGTCAAGATGGAGGTCGCATCAAGCTTGTTCGGTATCAGATTTTGCTTGACCTCCTCGACGCCTTCAAGTACTATGTAATAAGCTTGGGGAATGACGCCGGGTGGCAGGCTGGGGTCGGGCTCCGACTGTTGAAGACTTTCGTCATTGCGTTTGTGAAAGGGGATTTTGTACACAATGTCCATGACGTTGTCACCTTGTTCTTCGAATGGGACAGTGGTGTTGGTATTGGGGTCAAGATGGTTTTGGACGTTATAGGCGACAACTTGATCGAGGTACTCGTTTAATCCACCGTCACCTTCGGTATCCTTGTCGCTGTCGTTCAGATTGTCAGATGAAGGCGTTGTGTTGGTGTCCAGATCGGGGTGCCTCTGGAGGATATTGCCGTAGCCGCCGTGTTCTTCACCACATTTTCCGGGCGCAATATTAAGGTCGAAATCACTGCCGTGACGATATAGGGGTGCAACCAGCTTCAGCTGGATGATATTATTCCTGTGGTGGCTTTGTGATGCATGTCACATGATAGTACCTCACTCCAATTGGTCACTATAACATACACGTGAAACAATACCAAGAAAACGCAGGAAGCTTGTAACGACAACAGTTTATTGGAAAACGGGCATAAAACATGATAATAGCGTGCTATAAAGAATATTTAAAGCATATGTATAGAAGAGTGGGTACATAATACAAAAACCCAAGGCGAGGAATATGTGAACGTGACAATAGGGATTGGCTTTATAAAAATAGGGGAAATTGAGATCGAGAGCTTCAGTTCAGCAAATCAAATTGTAGCTTTTTAGGTGAGCAGGTTATATGTGCTAGTCAGTAACGTTTTACAGCGTTCTGGGGTCAGTTGTGTTGGTGTCGATGTCTTTGAGGTCGCGAAAGTATGCCATAACAGGATAGCATTCATGTGGGAAGAGCCAGTGTTCTCTATTGAGGACACTGTTTATCTTTTCGATACCACCGTGCTTCTTAAGAATTTGGAGATATGGAATGAATTTGTACCGATCGTGGCAGCCGTTGGTTCCGGAGACAATTTGGTGCAGAGATTTGAGAGCCATATTTCTAATATCCTCATCGGCATCATCAAGCTTATTGCAGAGGTCAGTGATTATTGCGGTGGACTGCGTGCTGTTTCCAAGGCAGGTCCTACCGAGTTGGTGGCAAAGAGAGCACGGTACATTACCGAAGCATTTCTTGTTGCTGTTCTTGCACCAAACACAAGCCTTTCCCGGAGATGCTCTTTGGTTTTTCTTGTCAGAGGTGGCGTGGAGCCGACAACACTTCTTCCTTTTCTTGCAATCGAGACACTTGCTGTGTAGTCCAGGATTCGTGGTGACGGTAGATGTGCTGGACAATTGAGACGTATCACTTGTAGAGGATTGTATCGAGGGGGAAGTTTGTTCAACGGACGCATCGATCTTGTTCGGCAGCAGATTAGGTGCAATGCCGTAGGCCTCTGAGATGTTCGCCGAAACTATTGAATGAGCTCGGGGAATGGCTTTGGGTGGTAGGTTGGAGTTGGGCGCCGATTCTTGAAAGAGAATGCTGTATATGATATCCATATCAGTGTCACCTTGTTCTGTATCGTAATCGGGATGGTTTTGGACATTATAGGCGATGAGGTTATTGAAGCACCCGTTTAATCCACCGTCACTTTCGGTATCTATGTCGCTGTCACCAAGTTTGCCGATTGGGTGAGTTGCGTTATTGCCGTCGCCGCCATATTCTTCGGTCGCGATACTAAGGTCGGAATCACCGCCGTGATGATATAGGATATCAATAATGTTGGCATCCGAACTGAAGTTAGTTTCGGCGACATTTTCGTCGGATGTGTCGGGTATTGGACTATAGTCAATGAACTCGCGTGGGTCTTGTAAATTTCCGAAACTTCCTTGATCGGTTGCGTTGGTGACGATGTTGAAACCGGATAGCAGGTCAAGATTCCCTCGGAAAATGGTCATGAAGTTGACATCGACGATGCCGAATGGAGAGCGGATGTTGGACCCTAGCAAACCTTGAGTTTTGAGGTTACTCATGCTGGTGGAGGAACATCCATCACCGATAAAATCGAGGAGCACATTGGCGCGCTGACACTCCGAACTTGATTCGAGATGAGCTCGGAGGTCGTCGCCGTAGTCAGAAATGAATAAACATCTTGCATTGGGACAGGTACAGATGCGACGAGGAAGGTTGGAATTTGGGGGCATGTTTTTGAATAAACAGCGGGGATGAAGTTGGGCCTTTATATATTACTTGGCGCCTCAAAAAATAAATTTAGAATTCCATTTCGCCCCAAATAGTCTGGTTCCCAGGCAGCAGCGTCAGGGCCTGTTCCCATTTTATACATGTCCCATGTGTAACCCATTCCGCGGGTCGGGGTTAGTTGGGGTAGCGAAATGTTTATTAATTGGTCCAACACGGTTTGTGAGTTTAGACTAGGGGTGTTTGTCTCCTTTAATTCCGTGCATCATATTCACCTTCAGTTCTAACAGCTACGAAGGCAATTTACAATCACCCGCCGCAAAATCATGGATAATTAAAATATACCCTGAACAAGTTGTACGCTGTATTCACAGAAATAGATTGCAATTGCCGAACCTCACAGTTTTATCTTGAAAAGTAAACCGCCATCGAGATTCCTTTGTGTTACCTTTCGTCAACAAACGCCAAACGATATTCCACCATTAAATTTGGTGACAGTGACATGGACATGGTATACAGCAAATGCGGTGACGAAAATCTCCAAGAGTTAGGGCCCGAGTTAAACTACCACCCGGTATCATTTCCTAAGCTTTTTTTTATCCCATTTCCTACGGCTTCTGATGGCGTCGATGAAACCACAAAAAACTCTGCTGCCAAATGCCAATATTTCCCCTTGGCACAATCCTCTACAAATGGTACGCCGTAATTGTCCAGCAAATCCATCGCATGAACCCTGTGCCATACGGCAAGTGTCCCAACTTCCGTTTCATGCCACCTCAGACAAGAAAGAGAAAAGAGCACCTCCAGACAAAATTTGTGTTTGGTGCAAGAACAGCAACAAAAAATGCTTTGGCAATGTACCATGCTCTCCTTGCGACCAACTCGGTAGGACCTGCCTTGGAACAGGATGCAGTCCACTTCAGCTATCACAGATCTCTGCAACAAGCTTGACGATGCCGATGAAGATATTAGAAAAATGATTGTCAAATCTCTGTTTCAGCTCATCTCGGGGACCAACAGCTGCCACGATCAGTATAACCTCAACCTATATCTCGAATTTTTTAAGGTATCCGAAGGATCAACAATCTTTTCAGTAGAAAACACTGGATCTTCCAACGTGAATGTAGTTCTGCAATATCACACTTTCGCGACGCCGAGGGCAGCGACATTGACATCGACACATCCCCGCTGCAAAACACTACCGACAAGCTCCCGTTCTCAGCGATGATCAATTAGCCTTATTGGTACCATATAATTAATGCTGATCTGTATTGATCAGAGTCATTTATTTGATTGGCTTTACATTTCTTCTATGTTATATACCTTTTCACCTTTTATATATAATAATAATAATAATAATATATGTCTTCTATGCTGTCGATCATCTATGGTTATGTTTTCTATGCACATGTCAAAATAAATTATGACCACAACAAGCTCAGTCGAAGCACCACGTTCTGGCACCACATGATCTGACGACTCGCTCTAACTCCTACAAGCCATCCGCCGGATTCCTAATCTGTCCCATGGCGTCGTGCGGTTAGGTTCCAATCCTCGTCTCAACATCGACATACCATTGTCTTCGTGCGTTGGCACAGCTGTGGTTTTGAGAGCAGGTCTCGTAAAAAAAATGTGCCATTTATGCTATAGTTAATATTATGTGGAAAATAGCCTACCATAAACAGCCAGCTACTCAAATGTTTTACCAAAGTACATACTGGCGGGGTCAGGGTCCCCGGTTAGAATTGTGGGAGCATAGGAGACCCATGAGTGGAAATTATGGCCTGTTCCGCGCTGTTGGCCATCCTGGACTACGACTGTTCGCGGGACCGGTTCTGATGTTGAGGCAAAGTGAATGGACCGGAAACACGGGGGCTAGTTACCTCCACACGTGAACAGAAACGAATCATTCTAATCCAAAAAAAATTCTTGGGAGCGGAGTGCAGGTGTAGACGTCCCTTCGCTTTCCAAACTACTGATATTATTTTGCGATGGGCGACGAATATTATAGGATGGGGGGCAATGGGCTCTACAATAGATCGACGAGTCCGAGTGTG
The DNA here is from genome assembly GCA_003990745.1 of Jimgerdemannia flammicorona. Lineage (NCBI taxonomy): Eukaryota > Fungi > Mucoromycota > Endogonomycetes > Endogonales > Endogonaceae > Jimgerdemannia > Jimgerdemannia flammicorona. The sequence continues at coordinate 7,504 of RBNI01002542.1, read as the reverse complement.
AAAATGGTGGTGGGGATGGCAGGTGTTGCTTTGGTGTTTAGAAGAGGGAGTATTACAGGGATAGTCTTATCGCTTATGTCAATGGATCGATGAATCCGAACCGGTGGACAAGGTATCGGGTAATAAGATGAATGTCAATTTTTTTTATTGTACACCATTGCTTACGCTACATCTCTGGCTTTGCTTTCTGGGTATGTTGTATTTTCTAAAAGCATATAGGCTCCACTAATGCAGCAATACCTCACTGCACTCAGCTCTGCGGCACCACCTTATCATAAGTCTCCAGTACGTCCGTTACACCCACCACAACCACTCCATCCTACCACCACCACTCTTCTTTTCAACACGCCGCCATCCCTGACACAGCATGATATGTCGCCAACCCAAAAGATTCAACGTGGAATCCGTGAGTGGCCACAGCTGCAGAGCGAGTGAGATATAAGAAAATCGAGGAAACGAAGTGAGTTGCCACAATGGGAACGAGAAGAACCCCCGAAAAGGAGTGGTAAGTCGAAGGCGGGGTTGTGGGAGAGGTTGGTGTTTCGACTATGGTATTTTTCTCACTACTGCTTTCCTTTCGCTTGAACGCGAATTCCTTAATCCTCGCTTGGCGGTCCCATGAGGTGAGGGCACAGTAGCCCTGTTTGTAACAATTAAGGTTGATTCTGATCAAAGTTATTCCAACATCATATGTCCTTTCGCTTTAGAAATTGACTTTTTGCTTTTTCTATAATATATCCTTTATACCGTCAGTCATCGTTTGGCCATCTATAGTTATGCTTTTATACCATGCTCAAATAAACAATGTCCATAACAAGTTTCTGGTGTCTTCGAATTTTTTGTGGTGTAAGTCGCGTTTCACCCGCGCGAAGAGCGTCTGTGGCTTTGTCCGGAAAATGAAAACGGACATAGAGCAAACGTTTCGGCTATCCGATAATATCGTTTATTGGTTTAAACCTTAAACACCAAACACGCTGTTGTCTAATGGAAACACCGAAGCTTCGCCTCACCCCAACCAATCAAATGGTGAAGATCACACCTTCGCCGTGTAACGAACGATTACTATTTCTGAGCAGCGGAGGCGAATATTAACCGTCACTGTGGCTTACGTGCCCACCCCCCCTGTTTCGGACACAACTCCCACCACATCAGATCTCCTTCGCCAATTTCGGCGGCGAACCGCCACCCAACCCCTCTACCAGGACCGTCTACTTGAGTCCGTCAACCTACAGTGCCCCCACCGTCCACCTCCTCAGCGGGGCCGCTAAGGCGCGGGTCAAGGAATTTGCGTTCAAGCGGTAGCGAGAACACCGTGGTCCTCTGTCCCAACCCCACCCCTAACCACAACCTTCCTCCCCTACTATTTTTTTTCAGGATTTCTCCTCGCACCCATCGTCGCTATCCACTTCATTGTTGCCCACCTTCCACGCCGCCATTCCGGAAACCCGGCGTTCCTCGACTTTTCTTACATCTCGCTCGCTCTGCAGCGGCAGCCACTTCCGGCATACGGGTTTCACGGTGGGCTGGTGGTATACCATGCCGTATCAAGGATGCCGTTTGCGTCTTGGAAAAGAAGAGCGGAGATAAGGTGAGATGAGTGGTGGTAGGACGGGGAGATATAGGGCGTGACGGGAGTGCTAGGGGTAGTATAAGTGATAGTGTAGATGTAGTGTAAGCTCTGATGCGCAATAAACAAGATCGTTCATCTTACTACCCGATACCCGTCCATTGGTTTGGTTTCATTAACCGACGTGAACCATTCAGACGACATAAGCGATCGTAATACTCCATCTTTTCAAACGTATGAAAACACCAAAGTAATCCCCTGACATTCCCGCCACCCAGACACGTCGCTCTATCATCGAGAAAGTTGTCTACATACGGGAGGCTGATCCCCCTCCCTTTTTGCCGATATTACTTGTCGCCCATCGACAAATCATAACTATCTCTTTTGTTGTCTATCCTCACGGCCAGTCTGGAGGATATCAGGCTGTGCACGCGTCAGGCTGAAAGGCAAAGAAATGTCTGCACCTGCACTCATTTTTTGAGCGGGGTGGTTTGTTTTTTCCGTTCACGCGAGGCGGCTAATAGCCTCAGTGTGTCCGGTCCACTCAGTTCACTTTGTCTCAACATCCGAACCGGTGCCGCGAACCCTCGTCGTCCGACATGGCGGACAACGCGAGCCGAGTCTGGCCAAAATTTCCGGCCGCAAGTCAAACGACGACGATAATGATGTAAAGCGCCACCAAAATCTGCAGAGAGTGTAACTGAAAGGAATGTAGGAGCTAGCTGCCAAGAGATGTCCGCAACACCACACCAAACCCCAGAACCGAAGTTCTTGGAAATAGGAAACCAGCTTCCGCCGGGTGATATTATTTTCTGGCTTTGTCACCCGTGTCACCTGCGTGGTATACATGCATAGATGAAACGCGACCTTCACATTATGGAACCGAAGAAAACACAAGAAACTTGTAATGATCATGGTTCATTAAAAATCGGGCATAAAGACATAATAATAGACTGTCCCAAAAGTACTGAAAATATATGACAGAAGACTGGGTATATGAGGTCGAGGCTACATAATACAAAAATACAAATATCGCAAGGCGAGGATGGACGTGATACTCAAATAAATGACCCCGACCCAATAAAATGGATTTATAAAAATAAGGAAAATTAGATGTGTTCGTCGGTAATGTTTTGCAGCGTGCTGAGGTCGGTTGTGTCGGTGTCGATGTCAGAGATAGTCTGATCGCTTATGTCGCCTGAACATGGGGGAGTATCGGGTAGTAAGATGAACGACATTCTTTTATTGCACACTGCTTACACTACATTTCCTGCCACGCTTTCTGGTTTTCTAATAGCTTATACACTACACTAATGCTCTCTCCCTGGCAGCAATACCTCACTTCACTCCAACTCTGCGGCAACATCTTACCATAAATTCTCAAATAATCTCACCTCAACAAAATCTTGTTCGCCCCTCCCAATCGCGAACAACCTACCAACCAGTACGTCCGTCACACCCATCATAACCACACCTATCCTGCCACCACACTGTTTCGCCTTTTCCCGACCACCTCTCTCTTTTTCAACACGTCGCACCGAGAACGGCATCCCTGACAGCATAGTACGCCGCCCGCCCAACAAACCCAACGTGGAACCCGTGATTGGCCATAAGAAAAATCGAAGAAGGCCAGGTCTCCGAAGGAATTAAGCAGTCAACACGAGGAGGAAGGTTGGAGGAGGGGTTGGGGGAGAGGTTGGCGTTTCGACTATGGTATTTTTCTCACTACTGCTATTTTTTCGCTTGAACGCGAATCCTTAATCCTCGCCTTGGCGGTCCCGTGAAGAAGTGAACGGTGCGGGGCACCGTAGGTAATGACAGGCTCAAAGAGACCGTCCTGGTAGAGGGGGTAACCGAGAAGAAGGTAGGGGTTCGCAAGATCGACGCTACCGAGGTTGACGACGGAGATCTGGAGAGCATGAGTGAGGAGGAAGGCGGGCGGAGGCCGACTGGATGGTCGTCAGGGTGCCATAGGTGGGTAGACGTGTAATATGGGGAGTTATGTCCAAGGTGTGTATATATACATATAGTCGGTGCTTGTGTCATGGACAATGACACGTGAGAAGTAAATAAGTCACCTATTAATATACACCTGCAGAGCCTCGTGGGGCAAGGACCTGGGGCTCCGCGGAAAAGTTCCCAAAATGCGTGTCTCTAAGCCACTTTACGTCGGACCCGAAGATTCCTTTGACTCATCCTGGCAGATGAAACACCGTCGGAAAATTTACGTTCACCGATTATTCAGTTCAGATACCGTAATTACCAATATCAAAAGTCGGCTTGCAGGCTTATAATAACCTGGGCATGATAGGCCGTAAGTCAAATTTCAATAATAATAGTGTAAAGCGCCTGAAAGGAATCAAGATGGTTGTTGAGCCATGAGTAGAAACTAGCTGTCAACCGAAGTTCTTGGAAATGGGCGATCGCAGCCACCAGCTTTGTCATGCAGAGCTTGTAGCTACGTGGTATATATGCATCTCTAGGGTGAAACGTGACTTTCATAAGAAACTTGTAATGACCAATTTATATACCAGTCTCAGTTCTGGCAGAAGTTAGCTAGACTTCTAAAGTTTAGTCAGAAATACTAAAGTTACTTAGATATCATTACTAAGACTCAGAAAAATATATGTATATAGAGGGGGACTTGATTTTTATATCAGAGACTGAACTAAAACTACTTTATTTCAAATGAAAAACTAGAAGATATTTATACAAGTTGGTCTACAATTTTTAACTAAATATATATAAGTGACTAATTTGGTAACTATGGTGAGATTTATATCATGACCTTTGTCAGATAGTTTGTAATTAAGAATACTTTATAATCAGGATCTCAATTGTTAGGCAATAATCAGAGTTACTGTGGTACTGATTGCTGCAGTGCCAATTGCTAGAAATAAGCTGGATATCATTTTTTACATTATTCATATTATTTATTATATTCATTATATTCATTGTTTATATTTCATACTTGATCATAATATTATTGCTGGGTTATATGATTACTCATCATATCTCATCTATTCATTATTCTATTATATAATCATCCAAGCTATATATCAATCTATTCAACAAAGATCCAGTATAACTATTTATAGTATCTGTAACAATTTCACAGTCATATTTAGTCTTAGTATATTTTTGCATTTTTTAGTTAGTCTTTTCCTGTTATTTCTTGAACATTCTACTATGTTCTGCTACCTTCTACTTACTTAGAAACCTTCTCTCAACACCCAGACACCACTAGAACATTCTTGTCTTTTCTTAATACCAAGTATCTTATCTTAGCTAGTCATGGAACCTTTCAGAACATTGTAGAATAGTATTAGTCAGCTTTGCTAAGAACTTATTTCTTGGCATTTCTCTTTCTTTCCAAGATTCTTCTAGATCTTTCTTTTAGATTATGTATAAATATCCTTGTTCTCTACTTGAATAAAGCTCAAAATATTTTCTCCCAGAAATTCTTTGAGAATACTTGAACCTTTAAGTATCTCTTTAAGCTACTTTAAGTCAACCAGAACTTCTAGATTTAGCTGCTTTCTCTTAAAGAAACTAGAACTATTATAGCATTACTATAATAAGATATATAACTTTTTGATGACAATCAAAGTAAGATTGCAGTAAGACCTGACTATTGTAGAGAGCATATCAAATTGAATGAAGTCTCTTGAAGAATTTGTAGTATTAATATAGAATATAGCAAATTTCTTAGCAGATATAGATTATTCCAACAATAAAGAGTACTTTTAAGTATTACTCTTTCTTATAAGTGACTATTATGTTTGGATGAATACTATAAAGGTTCTATATTCAAAATATGATTACTGTGACTTATACTGTAATATACTACCAGCTCCAAATTTAATACATATCATACTAAATATATAAGAAGCTATCATCTTGCATATATGACCAATCTTGTAGCAAATATAGTCAGCTATCTTTTCATCTACTGCTATTGAGTCCTTTAAGATACATCCTCAATAGTAAGTAGCCATACTTATGCTGATCTCAGTTGCATGGAGAGCAGTGTAAGAGGATGTTCTCTATTACTATTGACAAACTACTTCTGGGATACTTACTCAAAGAGTATTTGTCAATACCCTCCTCTGGCTATTTGGGGAAGCTATTCCTGTTGCCCTTGATATAAACTTCATCTTAATGTACAATGTACTGCAATAACAAAAGAATAGTCTGCAATATCTTCTTGAGTTGTTCTTATAGTTTGGTAAGCAGAACTATATTCTTATTACAGTATATCTGCTTGGTATTCTGGATAAGCTTCAGACTGATAATAAATTATAAATAAGAGACATGCTCCCAAAACTGTCATTAGAGGATATAGAGGTATTCTACTCACTCCCGTATATATGTATGCAATACTAAGATAAGTCTGATAAAGTCTCCTGAGCAGCTCTGATTATTTTTATAGGGAAAAATGAATCAGCAATATCAACTCTAATGCAGTAGAGTGAGATTGAGATAGAAGTTAAGTGAGCTGAAGAAGAAGATCTATATAAGAGGAGTATACTTCATTTTGCTCCAGAAGAATTTATATCATTATCTTCTTTAGTCTCATTATCTCTCTACTGAGCAGAGCAAGAGATTTTTCCAGCAATGAAGATATACTTAAAAATGCCTTTTTGACTTACTGCTTTTATACAATTTTGAAATTGCTGACATAACCATGGAACTCCTTAGTCACAGATTATCTGAGGGTACCTATTACTTAAATAGACTGCCTTTCTAGTCTCTGTCAACTCCACTATATATTTTTTATAGTTACTTGGACTTTTACTTTATTACCAATTACCCTTCACTCTATATTATATTAATACAAAGGTACAGATGTACTCTTCACCCAATCTTATATAGACTTCTCATTCCTCTATCCTCTCTATCCCTTCTGAGAGTTACTCTCTCCTCAGCTACCCCAATCCTCCCCCTACTCTTCTCACAAATACATTCTACAAGTCTTCTATAGATATCTCCTCCAGGTCCCTACCCCCACCACCAACTGTTAAGAATGTCCAGTAATAACTACTCTCATTGCATAATCCAAATCCCAATCACTAATCATTGATCATCCTCAATATATAGAGCCAATATCTGATAAGTTCAACTCAAATGACCAGAGCTTACCCTAAAGTCAACCACTCATCCTCAACTCTTCCCACCAGCCTATGCCAGATCATCCCACCTCACACCCCCTACTCTTTTCAAAGGTCACAACTTCAGCCAGTCCTTGATGATTTTTCAGAAATCTTTCAAAACCTTGTACTCTCTAAGTCAGTGCTCAGGGGTCTGCACTATGTCCCCCATCTGCCCAACATCTAGACACTCCTCACACTCCAAAGTACTCCCTTCCACTAAGTTTTCTAACTAGTAATTCAATATTATATTACATCTTAGTAGCCACCACCATACTATCAGAACTTAGGAGAGAGCCATCTTGCTATCTGCTTGTACTAAGGCCAGATACTATTCCAGTCCCACTTTTTGCTAATCCCTACCCCCTGTCATACCTCTGGCCACAAATACCTCCCATACTCCCATAGACACTCTATGCCATCTTCTAGCTAAAAATCTTCTATCAGTATATGTATCTCCTAACAGAAGACAGTTCTATCTCTATATCTATAATCTTCATTCCTTTTTCCCCTCATCACTCCTCTATCTGAGACCAATGTGGTGGGCACCATCCACCACTCCTCACCAGAATTCTCTATAGCATATCTTTCTACTCCTATTGAGAGCCACCAGAGAGAGCAGGTCACCCATCATGTCTTGGAGAGAGCACTGAGCCTCCCATACCCTCTGTATAAAGAGCACCCACTCTCAATCCCACAGTTCACTTGCTTGCTTCAGCCACCATACTCTTAAGCAGTACAGACACTTAGTGAAGTCCACCAGGCCCAGCCCACCTCTTTTTTTTTT
>RBNI01002541.1:0-18197 GCA_003990745.1 Jimgerdemannia flammicorona | reverse complement strand
TTTTTAACAGACTTAATGTCCCACAGATTTTTATTAGAAGGGAACCTAGACTATATAGGCCAAAACCCTCCTCCACCACCCATCAAGCACTGTCCTCTTATTAATCTAGACTAGCTATTGTCCAGCAGCTCAACCATACCAGGTGCAGCAGAGTCTATAGTGGCCTATATCTCATTCTATATACCATACTCTCCTTACTACCAGGGGAAACCCAACCATACACCAATGACTAAAAGCACATGCCCGAGAACCCAACGTATGTATAAGGCCATGCCTAAGCCAAATAGAATAGCCCCTACTACTCCAAAGAGAATGACAGGCAAAGAAAAACCCTCATCAAAGTACAACATAGTGAGTAGGGCCTGGTTCTCCTAGTCAAGGTAAGTAAAGAACTTATATATGAGGTAGAAGGAGACCCCCAATACCCTACTACTCAAGCCTGCGAGCCTTGATCATGTTGCTATATCAGCTCCTAGTTCCAGTTGAGTGCAGCCAAGATGTCTGAAATGGGTAGCCTCAGGCCCTCCAACCCCTTCTGACAACTGGGGCCCAACCTGCCAATCTATCAAAAGAAGCCAAGAGTGACACCTACACCTAACTACGCCATACCAATCAAAAGGCCCCACTGAAGTAGCACCTGTCCCAGCTCCAATGACTGCCTCCAGTCTGGTACCCTACTGGTTTACCATTATCACTCATCCTCTTATCTGTAACAGCCATCTCCTCTCCCATCCCAACAATACCTGAAAAGCAGTCACCTATGCCAGAACCATGCTCACCAGGAAGCTCACCAAAGCCAGAGGGCCCCACTATAGGTACCGAGGACCTGCAGATAACCTACACTGAGCACTTGATGCCCAAGGTCGGCCAACTCCCCATGTAGCCCAAGACATATCAAGACAGCACCTTGTTGGCAACAGCAAAAGGAAGAAGGTACTGCACCAAAATGAATGCACTCCAGATGTAGCTGAAGGCATCAGAAATCATGAAAAAGGAGAGAAGACACCAATCTGATACTAATAAAGGGGCAACTCATCACTATTGCCTCCCTCTCACCATACCCATATAGGTATAGCAAACCAATCTAAGGTAGAGGGGGTAATAATAGAGGAAAGGGGACTCAGAAGATTGCCTACCAAACCCTATGACCAGTAAGATAGCGGAGAAAGATATAGAGTATGTCCTCTATGCTTATTAATTTTAAGATCAGATTGACAACTCAACCAAAGTCCTTTTTCGGACTAGTTCTAGATGTTCAGAATTTTCCATATTTCAGGAAGTTTAAGAAACTAAGGCCAGCTTAGTTGAATTGGCATATCACTACAGACAATACCCAATTAGGAAATTGCATGACAGGGTTAGGAGTGGGACCTAACAGGGAGTAGATTTACTTAAGAGTGGTTTGTGAGTTATTAAATAGATTTATTCACTATTCATAATATTACTATACTAGGAGTAGTTGTGTGAAGGGATATTGTAAAGAAGTGCTCAGGAGTTGTTCAAGTATTCAAGTCTTTTTGTCTGAGATTCTGAGGTCTGGGGGAGAGAGTATTTATACTAGTGAAGAGCTATCTGGACTATATTAAATATAGATGTAGTACTTAGTATCTTGCTGAGTCAGAATGCAGTCATGTAATACAAGAGTGATCTGATATGTTAAGAGATCATTTGACTGCTGAGTCAGTTCACAGTCATATCACATAAGGCTAATTCTAACTATACTATGATTGCTAAGCTATTTATAGATTTAGATGCTGTCTGGTAGTCTTTGATGACATCACTATTGATGACATCATCTCTGGCAAAGTCTGAGCAGTTTTCTGACTTCTGATATCATCAGTTTCAAAGATATCATTATTTCTATCTCTTGTAAGATTAAGGCTATTCTCACAGCTCCTTTCTCCACTACCTTACCAGTCACAAGGTTTGATAGACAACCTTCCGAGTCCTCTTTTCTCTATTACTACCTCCTCTACCTCAGGTTGGTTTGCTGTGCCTACATGAGCATGGTAGAAGGAGGGCAATGGTGATGAGTTGCCTCTTTATCAGTGTCAGATCAGTATCTTCTCCACTTTTTTGCAGTTTCTGGTGTCTTCAGCTGTGCCTGGAGTATATCCATTTTGGTGCAGCACCTTCTTTCTTTTGCCATTGTCAACAAGGTGCTGTCTCAGTATATCTCGGGCTACGTAGGGAGTTGGTCAATCTTGGGCATCAAGTGCTCAGTATAGGTTACCTGCAGGTCCTCAGTGCCTGTAGTGGAGCTCTCTGACTTTGCTGGTATAGGTGACTGTTTTTTAGATATTGTCAGGATGAGAGGGGAGATAGCCATCACAGATAGGAGGATGAGCGATAATGGTGAACCAGTGAGATACCAGACTGGGGTAATCATCAGGGCTAGAGTGGACAATATTTCAGTAGGGCCTTTCAATTGGCTGGTAGAAGGTGGGGAGTGCAGGGACCGACATCCTGACTATACCCAACTGGAACTGGGAGCTGATGCAGCAATATGATCGAGGCCCATAGGCTTAGAAAGTAGGGCCTTCCTCATTTGGCAGTACCTGACTGGAACCAGGAACTGACATGGCAATGTGATCAAGACCTGTAGGCTTGGAGAGTGAGAGTGGGGTCTTTTCTGGCCCTAGTCTATATGTAAGTCCTTTGTGGAAGGTTCTATGTGTAAGTCCTTTACTCACTTACTTTGAATCTACTTTGTTCTTTATTAGTTGGTTGGGGGTTTTTTCTTTGCCTCAGACTTTCTTTTGGAGTTCAGGGGACTATTCTTTATTCAGTTCCAGCACTGCTAGATCTGACATATAGGTGTGCTCTTGCATGTAAATGATGATCTAGCCCTGGTGAGCAGATAAGTCTGATCTATGTCATGGGGGTCAATATAGCCAGTGTTTGACAGGTATAGCTGGAGTGGTGGGACTGCTGGACAATTTAATAGTCTAGATTAATGAGGGGATATTGTTCAGTGGGTGGTGGGGGAGAGTTTTGGCCTATATAGTCTAGGTTCTCTTCCAATAAAAATCCATGGGACTATGAGTCTGTTAAAAAAAAAAACAAAAAAAAAAAAAATTAAGGCTATTCTTGGTGGCAGTGGTTGTACAAGAATAACAGGTCTTGGTTCTCTTTTTTTTTTGGTCTGCTGGCACATTTGCAAGGACTGGCCATTCTTATCTAGGGTGAGGGCTCCCAATATTACAGCTGGGGGTTCAAACCTCTCGGAAATGATATTTTCTGTAATTCAAGACAATTTCTAGTAGTAATATCTATCATATGGATGACTTGAGATTGGTTTCGATAATGTCAGCTTTCTTGAGTTCAGATAAAGCATCCATCACTCTCCAACAGAGGTGATACAGATAGAGTGAACAGAGTTATTCAAATGTATTTTGCTTCTGCTAAGTAATGAGGTCTTGTATAGTTGCAGTGTATTCTGGTCTTAAGTTGGTAAGTACAGTTCATGAACCTTTTGATGGATGAGATAGAGTTCTTTTTGTCTCAATTTGAGTTTGATACTTTCAGTTTCTTTTTGTAATAATACAGTATACCAAACTAGTTATAGCAGTTCAGAATTAGTCTTATGGTTGTAGTACTTCTTCTAGTATTCTTATATCTTGGCAGTAGGTTCTTGTGCTTGCTGGCATATTTGGTGTAACCAGATGATCTCTTCAGTAACTTGTTTTATAGTCTTGCATGTAGTTTCTAAATTAGTTCTGAGGATGACATGTGATTTTGGTGGCTTGGAGGTTGTGTACTTATACTTAATAAATAAAAATATTTATATTATTGAAGTTATAAAAACATAAATAATCAAAATAAAATAAATTATCTTTACTACTTTATCAAAGAACAAACAAAAGTCAAAGAGAGAAAACCAAAAATTATTTATAATTGAGATGAGTGTCTAACAGCTTCTAAACTCTTTTTGCTATGGAAAATGAGTGTGAAAAAAACCCCTTTTGGGACAAAGCACAAATTGTTTATTCTACACCTCGTGGCTCTAAGTTGAATGAAAAATCATGAGAATATTCTTATGTTGATCTAAATGATCCCAATGAAAAGAAGAATATTGAAATGTTCACTTTATCTGGTTTTGTTGCAGTACGGCCCATATAATGGAGGTATACATGTGCTCGACACAAACGTCTATCCATCCTCAATTAAAATCCACCCTCACAACACCTTCCTAACCATCCACATCAATCATATAGGCGCTTCACGCCCACCGGACGATCGCTATAAATGTAAGCGATGAATCGACCAGCGATGCCCTTCTCATATGTGGAGAAGACGATAACATAACCTGCGATAAGAAATGGATTATAGAGAGTGCATCGTGAGTCCAAGGGGTGCTTGCCAAGGGGTACTGCCAAGCTTGGCAGAATACTCCTGCCTGATAGGCCCAACGATAGTCACATCCCTCACCTCGGTCACTAGGTGTCAAGACTACATCGTTTGTTGCCACACCCTATGGAAACATCATTCATCGTCATTAATACGCCGATACGAGCATGTACGGTAAATACAACCATTAAGGTCAATGCAAACTCGGATCACACAACCAATTCTACCTGAATAGCATTCGTGTAAGGGCCCGAGGTTGCGACTTCCTTGACAAACGGCTTGCCCGCACCATTGCGCTCAAAAATTGTTACATTGGTCGTCGGAATGGGCTTGATATCGGGGGTTTGCAGGCGGACCCTGAAGGGGTGGACACAAGATTCAAGCCTTCGCTATTACAACCATAACGCAGCATAGGCAACCCAACGTGATACTAAGATGAAGGAGCCACAATTGCAAATCCCACCTCACGGTCGTTAGCTCTCTCACGTCGAGCTGGTAGCGAGGATTCCGGTTGTATCCACCGTTGCTGGAACATCCCATTGCGCTCACGCCAACAATCCTACGATTAAGAACAAAGTGATTAGTTGAGGGAAAGGTAAAAATGGTGGACTCGAAGATGAATAACGCGACAGTGAGTAGATGACGTACCATTCGCCGTTCACAATTTTACTAAACATTCCCTGCATGACATGAACAATGATTGCAGATAAATCAATCATATCCACAGTTGCATCCTACAATTCTCTCATACTCGACCAAACAACGACCGTGCAACTCGATCAATCCGACTTACCGCTCCTTCCAGAGGTATTGGCGTGACCAAGAATTTCGTGCTACACCCGATGGTTAGGAAAAATTTGTTCAGCAAACCAGCTTCGAACGTAGACGCCACCACGGTATAGTCACCGGCTGCGCGCGAGCGACGAGAGGATGATGAGCAACGATGAACAAGAATTTTGAAATGGAATTGATAGGAAGGCGAAGACCATTTGAGGAAACGCGAAATCAACCAGGCAATGGTGACTTACGTCGCAAATCAGGCACCTCACAATAGCAAAACCCATGCCGATAATCGCCGGACTGCACAACGATGTCCTTCATCGACACGCTACAAGGCAAGAAACGGGAAAATATCAGAACCCACTTAGTATCGAAACAGCCCTTTTCGGCTGTCAACAATCTCAAACAAACCAGCCAAAACCCAACACACCTTGCTACCCTTTTGCCACCTTGCACTAACTTGACATGAACTGCGAACGTTCGTGGCGCCTCGAGTATCAAGATCGCCATCGCGTGGTACAGCGTCCCCGGTGCCACAGGTCCCGAGGCTGGTGGGATGGTTAGCCGCCATTGTGGGTTGTTCATGTACGTCGCGTTGGACGTGTTACCGCCGGCAGTCTGTTCTGTCCATTGCCCCGGGATCTGTGGTAAGGATACAATGAGTGGATGATTGATATGAAGCTATTGATTTCATAGTGAGAGTGGCTGAATAACCGACCTTTTGCTCGAAGGAATACTTCTTCGGTACCTCCATTAAATTGAATGCGGACATGCAGTATGCTCGTAATGTAAAGTTGAGTGATCGTAATTTCTCGTGCTGCGAGACGACGATTGTATACCGCGAAGTGCCTTGCGGAGCGTTGAAACGGACCTGTGGAATACCAAAAAGATTAAATTAAACTTGACCAAGTGATAACGTCGGTCGCAGAAGAGCCGTAAAAGCTTACTAAGATGTGCGGACTGTTGACATATGTGCCCTGTAACCAGACGTGAATGAGAGACCCATGCAAACAATCAGGATAAATGATACAACGGTGAACATGGCAACTTCAAAATATACAACTCGAATTGCTTCTCGTTGAGCATAGCCCTCAATATTACCATCCTACTCACCTCTTTCATCGGATTTCCTGGATAAAACACCCGCTCGCCGTTGGTACCGGCATAGAGATGTAGTGTGATGTAATCCTTGTTTTCTTCCTTGATGGTGATGTGCTTGGATAACAGCAACCATACCGCCGCAGGCTTCGGATCATTTACCGTGACTTCAAGACTGAACTGCGGATTGTAGCCTGAATTGGGAGCATAAAAATACGAAATGTTCACATTGTTTACTACTGTAGGTTTATAAAGCAAAAAAAGGATCTGAAGCGATGCAACGAAGAGGAGATATTGAACACTTACCAAGGTTATAAACGTCTTTCTTTGGGCCCATATTCGATGGCCATGGTCTGTATATGGCCAGGCAATTCCGTCCACAAACAATATGAGCTAATTTCATGTGCAGAGTGCAAACATCTTGCTCGTAACTGCCTCCTCCATCCTTTTAATTGTAATGTTCTGAATAAAACACACTTACGAATGTATGCTTGACTTATACTTGAACAGCTCCGGGCTCCAGTTCATGTGAATCGAATCGAAATTGGCGCACATGGAGTCAAAATCAATCCAAAAGATGCCTGGAGGAATGGAAAAGATAAAATAAACCTACAACACCAAAAACAAATGCCGAAAAAGCGCACTGAAAATCGCAAGCCGTTCCAGTCGACCACCTCTCATCAAACACGAACCGTCATCTTTTTGGGCGGCGGTCCTGTAATCATAATCAAGCGCACGCATCAGCTCCGGCGTCCAGCTTGCGGCGTCCATGTGACTGAAAGGCCCTGTCCACCGCTTGTGACTCCACGGGTTTTTGACCTGCAAGAACCTTCGGCCTAGTGTCTCACGTATGTCTGCAAGAGTCACGCAGAATAATCAGTAGCGATAAAGACTGGACAGTTTGACAGTTTGATGATTGCAATGAGAATCTGGCTGAGAATACGATCGATGTCTTACCTAGAACGGCATATGCGTGCGTCGGCACCAGGCCAATCGCGTCCGCATCCGCATCTGTTAACTCTCCAGTGGCAATGGTAATAAGTGCGTCGCCTTCAAATTACAATGGGAGCCACATAGAGTGAAGAGTGAGCAATTTTGGCTGTAGGGTCTCTTCACAATTAGGGCCAGTGATTCGTTGTATTGTGTATCTTGTTTTCATGGACGCTTACCGTACTTTTGCCCAGCCAAGAGCCGTTTCCACACATTGTCACGGACGAAGTTCTTGCTAGAGCATGAAATGAACACGTAGTTAGATCATCGGATCCAATAGAACTCAAGAACACCCAGTATTCAATTTGTTTCCCTCGTCATGGAGTAAGTCTCCGCCGACGTACTCATTAATGAATATATGCTCTGGTATCCAGCCCGTGAGAGCGCTTCATCGAGATCGCAATTGTAGGTTAAAAAGCAATATAAAAATCGAACATAGATAATTGTCAGTGGTGTTGTGAATACCATCATAACAAATGACCATTGCATGAAAGTGGGCTGCCACTTACTGTAAATCGATGCCTGAATTGCTATGAGGGAGAAGGTAGATGCAAAACGTGAGATTTAGAAACATGTTGCGCGCTTATTCCACCCTGTCGACTGCGATTGTCAGTGACCCCAGAAACGGAGGGCGGGATCGATGAGACAACTATACATACGATCCAGGAAAGTCGTATCCACCCATTAGCTTCATATACTACAATCCACCGAATTTTTATTGTTTCACATGACATTCTCAGTTTCAGTATTTATGAAAGTCGCTAGAAACATTTAAACTCGTAAACAGTGATAAATTGCGATGGAGCGGACTCCGATAGTTAACAGCGCAGCAACAAAATACAAGAAAGTACGTACGGCCTTTTCAATAATGCTTGGCCATAACTCCTCCTTGTTCGTCGAGAAAGTGCACATGAGCGTTCCATCACGCGATACAGGAAGATAGTCGTCGACAACTGGCCGTACATAGCAACAAGGACAACAATATTTGAAGGGAGGAAAGTGGGAAGAAGGGGGTAGAACGAGCATATACACACATTCAGTGAATTGATGGGAATGAATGTCGATAGCAAAGGTAAAGGATGAATATACTCACCAACCTAATGTAATGCAAGGAAGCACTGGTAATGATCAGTTCAACCGAATTGGCGCCAGATTCCCGTTGACCATGAAGCAAGAACGCTATTTTCTATTGAACACTAGTGCTATAGAGCAAGCTCTCCAATACCGCCAGTGGTAGACATACCTTTCGCGGGATCCCATTGTAATGTAGCTTAATAATGTACTTGCCGCTCGGATTATAGCATGGCTGGCCATACTTATTCTGTGGGTATATGCAAGCTGTGATCAGCTGTGTGGGAGACAAAGGAGAAAGGACAACATCAGATGTTATAAATGATGATACTCATCTTGAAGAGTCAGTATGCCCCCCCTCCCTCCCCCCCCGCCCCCCGTCCTCGAACAAAAGTGGACAATTTTAGTTTTTGCGAACCTGCTTATTGAACTTTCGCTCATACGCCGCAGATACGCACAGCGAAGCGACAAAGGAACAGTCTGTGACAATATCTTGGACGATATTTGAACTAAGAGCGGATGGATAACACGAAGGACAAAAAAAAAAAAACCATAAATAGATAGCCGTGTAAATGACAGTCATCCGCGCAGCCTCTGCAACATGTTTCTCAATTTCTTATATAACCTATAACCTCCTTACTCACCTCGATATCTGATGAATCATCTTTGGGTTGTTCATGATCTGCGAAGGTCGCTTCCATGCGCCGAATTTAGACTTTTGCTTGTCGGATAAAGGGAGTGCACCATCTAGATCCCTGCTCGGTGTGCCAACAAACGAAGTCGAGTTGAAACCCAGGGAAATCGCAAACAATGCAAATATATTTGGATCGTTGAAAATACACATCCTACTAACATGAACGGTTCCGGAGACGAGAACTTTTCCTTCAGATCCAATTCATCCCAGGGTAAATATAATCGACCGTTCACCTTCGATGTCGTTGTCAACAAATTTTTCTCCTGCGCCGTATAACGAGGCGCATCTGCGATTCCCGCACCAGATACTACACTCGCAGAAGAGGCAACAGAGGTAATTGATTTCGCACTATGTGTCGAGAGAACAGGCGATGGTGGCCGCGGTGGGGTGCTGCTGCTTGACTGGACAGCTGCTGATTGGTTAGAAAATATTCCTTTGACTATCGAATTTTCAAAAAAGCAATATGTATCAACAAAGGAAGCATATATAGGGGAAGAATTTCGCATGCTACCTATTATGGACATTTGATTTTTCTGCATCGCTTTCAGTTCCTCTACCCGGTTAGCAGTCTTTGTAAACTTGGACTTAAGCTCCAAACGATAGGTCTCGTCGGTTGATTCTGCGAGCATCGAGCAATCGACGAAAGTTCATGAAAACGGGTGCCGCATGCTTTCACTCTGCAGACAAACTGATTGTCCTGGGATACGAGACCCACGAACCTTTGAAGGCCTTGAGAAACCATTCAGCCGCATCCATGTATAGCTCGAGTGCGTCTTCAGTGTTGTTTTTTTCATCGTGCAAAACCGCTTGATCAAGCGAGAACTATCATTGCAAATGTGAACAGCGGATTAACAATAAAGACATTTAATCAACCGTTCACCGAAAAATCCTAACATTGAACAAAAAGCATTCGTTCGTCCTCCTTTCTCTTCTCAAACCCTATGCTCTCTTCCGCTTCCCGCTTGCAAAAAACTTCGCAAGCAACACAAACACATAATGCTGTACATACCTGCGCCCGTTCAAGCTTCAGATCCAGCTGTGTCCTGGGTCGAGATGCGAGCGATGGTGTCTCCGTAGGTGAAGATAGAGAGGATCGCTGAGATGCATCCAGTGAACCTGCAGCAGCGTTTAGTATCTGACTTAACTGCTCGACACGTGTAATGTATTCTTGTGATTTCTGAATCACCATGCTTCTTTTCGCTGGGTCCTGTTCCACTATTAGTAGAGGCCGGTTAAGGTATATTGAGGATGAGAGTAAGTATCTTGCGTCAACAAAGGATATTAACACTACTGTACTGAGACTTACATTGGCAGATATCTGCAAAAATCTGTATATCAATGTGGAAAGTATCAACACGAATGTTAAGTGTACTTCAAGAACAAACCAACAGGAATCCGCAATAGGGCTACAGAAACACTCCGATTTTTTAACTACTCCGCACTAAGTGCAGGTTCTCTATTTCGTGTCGTACCTGAATAACCTGCGAATACAACGTTCTGGCCACCTCATACCTCTTACGCTGATCTTCAAAGACTGCCTGTTCGGCAGCCTTGGAGGCCCTTGAGTATAGCTCTGGGAGGCCCCGCGGGAAAGGGCTCACGGGCGAAGAGGCTGAGGCAACAGAGTTGGTGGGTGAAGGCGTCGAATCACGTAGGATCTGTGGAACAATGGAGTTAATGATTGGTTTATTGTCTGACATCCCGAATGAGTAGAGGAGTCGAGGAATAGTGAATTGTCAGTTGGATGTGGACGGGCAATTCTATGCGGTCATTGCGTTCGATGAAGCACCATGACAGGAGAAGGGTTCCGTGGGATCTCTAGTGGCGGAGCGTGACTGTCTTTAATGCGGCCAAACAAAACTTCCACCGCGCTTCTTTAGCTTTAGCAGAACTCTCTCGCCATGACCGCACAACTACAGACTGAACTCGACCTGGACTCTTTAGTTCACCTCGAAACAATGTAAATATATTTTTTTATTTTATTTTTTTAGCCATTCGTACTCTCCGATCAGTATTCAATATGTAATTTACTCTCAGGTTCGAAGAGCTTGGCCACAAGGATGGTATCCGAGACGGCAGGCGCTCTGGCACTGTTGAGGGCCGTGTTCTTGGCTGCGAGAAGGGCTTCGAGCTTGCCCGAGAAGTCTATTTTTACTCTGGCTGTGCTGCCATGTGGTTGAGACTCACCGCCGCGTTCCCTGATCGGTTTCCTGCAAGGTTGGTCGATCGTGCAATGTGCTTGTCGGATTTCAACGAAAGATTCATTCTGACAATTGTTTTTATGTTTTATTTAGAACTGTCAAGCAACTTCGTTCGCTGCAGTCCCTCATTGAGGCCTTCCCGACCGAGAACTCTCTCAACACCGAGATCCTTGCTTTGCTCGACAAGATCCGCGCCAAATACAAGGTTGTCACGTCGCTGTTGGGCGTCACGCAGAAGTATCAAGCCATAGATAAACCTGCCATGACCTATTGACGGCATCCCTAAACCTTGTCTCGGGCGAGGGTCCTCATAAGCGAGGGAATGGCGTTTTTCTGGTTGTAGGTTTCGAACCTTCTTCTTCAAGATATAGCGGCAGAACTGCTCGCATAACAAATGCATGTTTTCTTTTATTAGAATTGCGAGCAACAAATTTTTAGAAAAGTAGTCAAAAAGAATATTGATATTTTATGTACAGCTATCCACACTTGTAGTTTATATCAAGTTGGAGAGTGTTGAAGAAGGACCGACACTCTACTAGGAGAGGCGCCACCTGTCCATCTATCCACGTTCCTGCGAGCACACTACTCGCGCCACCGTCGTAATATATACTCCCGCAAGCGCAGATCTCGTCCCTCAGGAACGCATGCCATTAAACGTACCATACTTCCCGTGAGCACAGGTGTCGTTCGCGTCAGAATGTTATTCTGCCGAAACACTTTTTCCGCTTAATGCAAGGAAAATAATGACAATGCAGGGTCGCGATTTTGTGTCGCAGGCATGCGGGTCATGGATACAGCCTCTCGGAAATGTTTAGTTCGGATTTTAGATAGCATGTATATTTTAATGCTCATGTATGAGTATGGTTCATGAACATGAACATGTTTCCTTTTAGCAAAATCTTCAACATCATGATCAGGATTGATATATTTTTTTGTTTTTTGTTTTTTGTTTTAAAAAAAAAAAAGAAATTTGTCTCTAATAAAGTCGGATCTAACGCGGGGCGGTTTGTAACCTGTAAAGGGCGACCCTTTTGCTAATAAATTCCTTAAGCGAAGCGTCGTAGAGCAACCTGAAAGTCACCTATTAACTATATTATACATAAAATTAGAGTACCCAAATTCCGATACAGTCAGGCTAGGACGGTTCGGGCGTTTGTGTGTTAGTGTTGTCTTATGTGTTAGTGTGGTCATTTTTCGACCCTTTTTTTTTTATATTTAATAGTGGCCTGTGTGAAGTATGCCACTAACCATCGTATACACTGAAATCGCCATCCCTACCATAGTATGATGTATGAGCCTGTATACACTGAAACGCATGAATGACGTGCGTGATGGAACCAATCACGCTCTACCAACCGTCGTTTTTATCCCCTACCGTAAAATTCTTCGCTGTATACACTGTCGCCACTTCCTCTTTTTGCCATCTAAAAGTTGAGTATAATGTCCTATATGTTTGCACACAAGAAAGCTTACTTATTTCGAAAGACGAACTTCTCTGCTTGCAGGGGTACCTTGGCCTAAATGTCCATAGATGATGCCAGCTTGTAGATACGGCGTAGGTTCGGATGCTGGAGTACCAGATCCCACCCAAGGAGAGTGCCATGGCGAGGACCGTTACTCCTGTGATAGGTGGGCACTATAAACATATAACGCTGGGTGGCACAGGAGACAGGCAGCAAGATATCAACGGTCCATGCCTATTTTCAGTAGGACGCGTGACGCGTCAATTCCAAAACGTCGACGGAAACTACGTACTTGTTTACGAATGGCAAGAACATATTGGTTTCGGCCCTTGCCAAAGGGCCTCATCAGTGAGCTTAAAGGCTTGCCCAGACCGGGGTTAGTTAACAACTGACGGTAGAAGGGGAGTTTGTGTCCGGCCATACTCACAAAAATGTTGGGAGAGAAAATCTACTTGCGCGGTTGCCAGAATAGATTTGACGCGTATAATAGGTCGACAGGTTTGCCCTGCGACGCTTCACTTAATGAATTTACTAGCAAAAGCGTCATGATAGATCCGTTTTTTCAGACACTCGACCGCTCTAACGGTCTTCGGACGCATCTGGTCCTCCGATTTCCAATACCCGCCCGACAACAATTTTGTCCAGTTCCAGCAGATTGGGCCAGACCGCGGTCGAAGTTGAGAGAGTGCATCATCTTGTCAATGGAGACAGGCCTCAACCATGAGACCAGCCTTCCTTGCGACTGTGTTAAGCACCTCAAGAGCTTTGAGCGTCATGCTGGTTGAAAGCGTCGCCACCCGTGCCGGCATCTCCATCGTTCCAAGAATTGCCGACGATTAGACGCCGGAAGTTGCTACGTTCTTGACAATTGTCGTTTGTGGGTCTTGAAATACGCGGGTGTCGCTGGAGAATGCGACGGTACAGCTCTCAATTTTTTTTATTTAAGAATAATATGGTATTTTATGATACAAAAATATTTCTATTTAAATAAAAATATATACAATACTTGAATGATATTATTTTATTATCTATCATTATATATCTTGCTCTTATTATGTTATTTATTATTATTATTATTATCTATTTAATTTTAAATTATCAAAATATAAAGAGTTGAAAAATCATTAGATAATAAATTAAAATTTTAGTCAATTTTATCTTGAATATTAATTAAAGTTTATTATATTGTTTATAATATTAAAAGAGTTAATTTACATATATTAAAAAGAGTATTTTAATAATATATTTATTTAATATTTTCTATTTTTATTTTTATTTTTATTTTTATTTTTACTCTTTAATAATTTGTTATAAAATATATATTATAAATAAATAGCTTTATAATTTTTTTAATACTGTCTTTAAGTTTAATATACTGTTTACTAATATATCTTATTTGTTATTATAATAAAGTTTCTTTCTTAATAGTATTACTGATATCCCAGCTGCTACTATTATTATGAATCCTTTTTTACATACATCATGCATGTGGCCCATTATGCAGCTCATCCCAATCTTTTGGTATTTTAAATTCTTCATAATCTGCTGAAACCTCTCACCCATGCCTTTTCGCTGCCGAGACCTCTCTCTGATGAGCCATCGCAACCTCCAAGCAGCCAACATGGCAAAAATCGGGCGTGTGCAATGTACGCGAGGTTCCATACAGCATTGATCGCACGTAACCCGCCTGCAATAGCTTCGTTGACGGATTCTATATCGCACCGAATTTCGGCATTGAATTGAATGGTGTAACGCTTGGTCTTTCGCTAAAAATCATAGTAACATTTAATATAAACCCACTCGCAGTGGCCGACCCGCTCATTCACCAACAGCCCTCCAAATTTCTCGTAAACGCCAAGTAATTATAGGTACCGGAACTTTGAAAGAGGCAACTCCGACGTGGAGCAAACAAAAAGTAAAACGGGGGGCATATCGTCTTGACAGGGCGCACTTTACCGCTCCTTCGGCCGGATCAGATGCATCGCCCGTTCTGCCGAGCGTGAATTTCTTTTTCTCGGTTATACATACTCTTATCCCAAATCCAGGTGCGAACGCGCAGAAATAAATAAATGAATAAAAACATCCGACAACACCGACATCTATCAAATCCCAGCGCAGACAATATCGTCGATGCGACGAGATAGCTCCGCTCTCGCGGGCGGACAGAGCCGTTCGAACCCGTAGCGGGGATGAACGTATCGTGTGCTACGACGCCGGGCCCGTCCGGATCAGTTGTTATCTCGCGGGATCCCTGTGTACACCGGGTGTATGAGAAACATACACAGGTATCCGTATCTTAGATACGTAGTTATTTTATCAGTTAGGCTAATGTGCGCGCCTTTTGGCGTAGAGCCGGTTGCGTTTCCGATGAATTTTATTATTTTTTGAAGATTCGTAACATTCTGTTGAGAGTTTTTTTTTTTTTTTTTTTTTGGCGCCACATTCTGATCTTGTGGGCTTCTCTAGAACGTGTAAGGTCGTTTCTTTGTTGGCTTTGCCACAACATTTATTAGTATGTATGAATGCCTTTATATCAATAATTCAAAATCGTCATCGGAGAACCAAAATAGAGCGATTCGAATGAGAGCAGCGGTACACAGTGCCCGATCAGAAGAATTCGCTACCATCCTCCTCGCTCTCGCTCTCCTCACTCTCCTCGCTCTCCTCGCCCTCCTCGCCCTCCTCGCCCTCCTCGCCCTCCTCGCCCTCCTCGCCCTCCTCACTCTCCTCACTCTCCTCACTCTCCTCACTCTCCTCACTCTCCTCACTCTCCTCACTCTCCTCACTCTCCTCACTCTCCTCACTCTCCTCACTCTCCTCACTCTCCTCACTCTCCTCACTCTCCTCGCTCTCCCTCCTTTCCTCGCTCTCCTCGCTCTCCTCTCCGGACGAGCCCTCCTCACCGCTATCCCATTGCATCTCTTTCATCGCTCCAGCCTTGCGGAGCTTCACCTGCTCCTTCATGGGGGATTTATCTACGTGGGATCCGGGCCCAATATCAGACACGATTTGTCAGCTTTCAGTGAAAACGCCACACACGATGTCGAAAAATGAGCGTGCAGTCTTTCCAATCTCAAAAGCACACATGACTACTCACGATACAGCCTCTGCTCGGCCGGCATCCGCTCCTCGGAGGATGCGTATTCGTCCACAGCACGAAGGATCCGCATTCGATCTGGTTTGGCAGAGCATTCCAAAGGGATGCGGCGGAGAGTTGTTAGCAACGGAACAAAGAATCCAGCGGTTCATCATTGTACATCTCCCCGTGCACCATGGGAAACCCAAACCTAAGGTCGAGAAACGTACCGCATATGGTCATTACCTTTTGCGATTCGTACAATGCCGACAATCGTTTCGACGCCGTCTCGATCACTCTGTGGGATCATCAAATGGCGTCAGATATCAACAACCCGCCTGGTAGGATCACATACACAGAAAGGCAACCAACCCCAAATCCGTGGTATTCATACCTTTCCGGGAAAATCCTGGCGAGTGAGGCCGCGTTGAGCACCGTGATCCAGTCCATGGGTATGGAACGGCTCCTGAAAGCCCCGGTTTCGTTGCGGATGCTGTTTTCGTTGCGGAGATGGTGGCGTGTCGGAGAGATCGCCTCGTGAATGTGCCCGAGAACACACATTCTCTCCCGATACAAGAACAAACTCGTGCCAAAACCATTAGCCATATCCGTTACCAATTCCACCAATCCCATTCTTACCGCGTCTGGTTGTTCTTCAGCATGTGTATCACCACGGCCAGTAGGTCGTGCAACGCCTCTGCCGCCTGCTCGCCGAACCACTGCCTCTCGATTCTCGTAGCCTTGTCTTCTTCCACATCCTCATCGCGGGACCGTTTGCTTCCTTTCCTGAACCGTTCCACAATCGCCCTGGCCTGCGCCCTGAATTCGCCGTCGTGATCGGGTTCTTCCAGGTTGGAGGGACGGAGAAGTTGGGCGGCAAAGGTGGGTTTTGGCGGGAGCAGGAGGGAGGTACGGGTGGCGGATAATTCGTCGTCAGTGTCGTTAACGGAGACGTAGGAGCGATCGGATCTGAAGGGGATGGGCGTTTGGGGGGAGAATGTAGGGTAGGAAAAGTCAGCAGTCAGTGGGAATAAGGTGTTTGGTTTGGTATATAACAGACCTTGGTAGTTCGTCAGGTAACAGCGGCCATGGTGGGAATTGGTTATATGTAATGAGGTTGGGGTTGTTGAGGTTGTTCTTGACAAAGAGCAAGATAGGGTCCATAGTGACGAAGAGCAAGAACTTCCTTTTGTGGGTGACTCGATTTTTGAAACCTCCGTCACTTTCCTTTGGAAATAAAAAGCCCTCCGGTTCCCTTCCCCTACTTTTCTGTCCCCTTCCCACCCTACTCCACCCCCCTCCACCCCCCTCCCACTCTAGTCCAATCGCAATGGTCCGCCTAGTCTCCTCCCAGGAACTCGCACAGCATAATACCCAGGAGGTATGCCAGTACCAGTAGTCAAGCTGTCCTCCCCCTCACCACACCGCACCACACCACCCCACCCTCAGACGCGTCACCTCTCTCTTTGCCTCCACAGGACTGCTGGGTCATTATCCATGGCAAGGTCTACGACTTGACAAAGTTCCTTCCGGAGCACCCCGGTGGTATCAAAGTCATTACCCGCTGGGCAGGCCAGGACGCCACTCCCTCCTTCGAGTCCATTCACCCTCCGGACATCGTCGACCACTACCTCGGTCCCGAGGTCTTCATAGGCGAGATCGACAAATCCACCCTCTCCGTCACCAAGGTCGAGAGCGAAGAAGAGAAGCAACGCCGCGCCGCCCACGCCAAGAAGCCCGCGCTTGACGAAATGCTCAACATTTTCGACTTTGAAGGTATGTTGTTAGGGTGAATCTCGAGGGAGATTCATATGGAAGATGCCCACGGCCGTGACGGTGAACACGTATTTGGATGTACGAAATGGCTATATGTGAAGAGGTATGGAATTCTGGTAACCAACACCCACAACACCCCTTCTTCGTAGGCGTTGCCAAGCAAGTCCTCAAACCCGACGCCTGGGCGTACTACTCCTCTGGCGCAGACGACGAGATTACGCTCCGGGAGAACCACAACGCCTTCCATCGGCTCTGGCTTCGGCCGCGTGTGATGGTGAACGTGACCAACATCGACATGAGCACGACCTTCCTGGGCACGAAGACCTCGATTCCCGTCTACATCAGCGCTACCGCCCTGGGCAGGCTCGGTCATCCGGAGGGCGAGGTCGTTCTCACCCGCGCCTCCCACTCCGAGGGCATCATCCAAATGATCCCCACCCTCGCCTCGTGCTCGTTCAACGAGATGATCAACAACCGTGGTCGGGGACAGGCTCAGTGGTTCCAGTTGTACGTAAACAAGGATAGGAAGGTTACAGAGAAGTTGGTGAGGAACGCAGAGGAAAAGGGCGTCAAGGCCTTGTTCATCACCGTCGATGCCCCTCAGCTTGGTGGGTCCCTCTTTGATCGATTGTTTATCATACGTGGGAAGGCCATAAGAAGCCAAACCTCATTTGGCTAAATTATCAACCCCTCCCCCC
>RBNI01002540.1:0-18200 GCA_003990745.1 Jimgerdemannia flammicorona | reverse complement strand
GTTATAGGTAGTATTATATTACTCAAGGAGAAAAGAATATAACTGTCTTTATAGATAATAAGTAGCTATATCACAAAAATAGAGACCTCTCATTTGATGACCCAATAGTTTAGTATGCTACTTTTCTTGAGCAATACAGAGTTCTTGGAAAAAGCCAGGTTGATTTCATATGTGACTTATCTGGGGATTTCAGATAAATCTCTGTTATTTACAAAAAAGTAATATATCTAATTGTTGGATCATTGGCTCACCTGTGATATCATCAAATGGCAAAATTTTATTAGATACAAAAAATAAAATACTTCTATTTAATATGTATATGTATATACTTTTACATATTTTGAATATATACTTTTGCACATCTCTTCTTGTTCATCTAACATCTTCTTATCTTCCACTATAGGTTCTATAGTCTCAGTTGGTATCTCCATCATTATCAGCATTATCACTTTCCCCTCAGTGTTAGCAGCAGATAGAGTCTTGGTTGAGAGGTTGACAGCAGGCTCATAATTGTGATTCAGATTTGTTTGAATTATTGTAAATCTTTTAGAAGATACTCTATAGTTGAGCCTGATTACAAAGGGGCAGCCAGTCTATGTGGTCATGTACTTCACCTTTTTTCTGATATATTTGCCTTGCCTTTTGCAGACAAAAGCTGCCTTGAGATAGCCTGCCATTGTGTTTATTCTTATGTATATTTATTAGAATGATTTCAACATTAGCTTATATTATATAATAAATAATAAATTCACAGGGATTAACTATTGAAAAGACATTTTATAAAGCAGAATTTCAAGATATGATGAGCTAATCAGATCTCATTGGCAGATGGCATTTTATGCTAACCAAATTTTAGAAATTTAGAAATTGTATTCTATATAATTAGAAATATTATATAATAAATATATATAATCATTATCATCAATTATCAAACATACCAAACCAATATTGATCATATAATTCATTTATTATATAATCATTTATATAAACTGAAAGTATAATCAATTTTACTAATAATGAGATCTGATCAGCTCATCATATCTTGAAATTCTACTTTATAAAATATCTTTTCAATAGTTAATCTCTTAGCTATTTGTCAGTAATTATATATTTAAACTCTGTAATATGGTATATCAAATATATCTACACATAGTTACAGAGCTATATTTTGCCAAATATATATAACATCTGAAAGAATAATGCTGGCCAGAGTACTTTAATTTTGCTTTCATATAAATTACATTAAATCTAATAGTGGTTTTTACTAAGTATTAATTCTAAAATTTATATATGTCAAATATATATGATTAATCATAAATATAAATAAATATATAAGAATAATTATACATTTATTCTCTATAATTAGCTTTTTTTTTCCCCTTAAACACTAGAAGATGACTTGGTAATCTTATGTAGATTATTTAGCCATTGGTTGACAAATGGCTAAATTATTGATTTGTTATTGAGAATATTGACCTATTGAAAAAAAAAAACATATATGCCATAGGTTCAAATATACTAGACAGTCATTTGTCTCCAATAGCAAAATAGAAATTTATAATATTCTAATAATCTAGTCATGAACAATCATTATAATCTACATATAACTTATTGAGAGATTCAATCTCTTCTGTGAGATTTTTAGTTCTGATAGCAATATATTATACAAATAGTCAATAGCAAATCAATATGTACTCTTATTCCACAGCTTATAAATACCATTCTATTTTTTCAATTTGATATCACTTTGACCATAATGAAGCACACTCTTTGCCCATTATATATTCTATCTACTCCTCAGATCTTAAATACAAAACCACTATTCAAATATAATACTCTAATTGTATAAGTAATTTTAATATCTCAAAGACAATTAACAGTAAAACAGATTTACCATTAGATTGCAACTAATTATACCTACTACAAAATTGGGTGTAAATGGCAGATATGCTATGCTGTTCTAGTTATCTACTTCAAAGGAGGGGAGGGGGGGGGTACTCTGATAATATTACTAATTGAGTTAATATAACAGATTTTTATCTGATGTACACTTTCAAATAATGATATCTTCATCTGAGTAGCATCTATGGGCAAAGGATATTTCTGAAACATAAGACCTGGCTTTGAAGGGCAATTTATTCAAAACCAGACATGGTGTACCCATGTTCATCAGAAAGACTAACTTAAGAAACCAATGATATCTATTCTAAGATGTTCTCTCCAATCTAATAGATTGGCAAATATATATTTACAGTATAATGAAATTACATTCCCAGCAATAGTTGATAACAATGACTCAAGGGATTATTATAAGTATTTGAAAGAATTAGAGATGAGTAATTTTTTTTTTTTTTTTTTTTTTTTAGTCACTCAGACTTCTATTTATTACCACTCAATCTATAAAAGATAATGCATATGTACCCACAACCCCTCAGCCAATGTCCCTTGAATCCCTCTCTCTACTCTCTATCTCTCTCTACCAAAGAACAATCCAACCACTCACTATCTGAACCCTCCCTTCACTCTTCTTGCAAATATATTTCACCAGATTCTAACAGCCCCCCCCACCCAATCTCCACCCTCTCCACCAACCATTCAAAATGTCAAGTATTAACCATTTTCAACATACTACCTTAGCTCTAACTACAACCTGCTGGCCCTCCTTAAAGACATGAAGCTAATGACCAGCCAGCCCTATCCAAATTACTAGAGCCCATCCCAAGGTCAACTATTCATTCCCAACTCTGTCCACTGACCTATGCTGGAGGTCCCCCCATCTCCCTCCTTCCCCCCCCACCAGGGGCTGCAATCTCAGTCTGCTAGTAATACTGTACCAAAACTCCCCCAAAACTTCACACTCTTCTAGCCAATGTTCAGACATTTGTATCACTCTCCCCTCCTGGTCAATGTCTATACATTCCTTATACTCAAATGTGCCATCTGTCACCAAGTGCTCTGACTGATAGTTCAGCATCACATTCTGCCTTAGGAATCTCCACCAGACTACCCAGAACTTAGGAGGAAGCTACTGCATCACTCTCTTGCCCCAAAGCCAAACACCATTCCAGTCCCACTCTTTGCCAATCCCTACTCTTTGCTATGCTTCAGACCACATGTCCTCCCTGAGCTCTTGTATATATTCTATTTTATCACCAAGCTGAAAATCCTCCACCAATATACCTCTCAGCAGTAGCCAGTCCCATCTCTATATCTGTGGTCCCCAGTCCTCCTCTCCTTTACCACCCCTCCACCAAAGTCTAATTCTCCTTATACTATCCACCACTCCTCACCAAAAACCTTTATAACATATCCTCTTGCTCCCATCCATGGCCACCATCACAAGCAGGTCACCAGTCACTCCACAAGGGGAGTACTAGACTTTCCACACCCTCTGCATGAGTGGTACCCACTCCTGGCCTTGTAACTTGCACACTCTCTTCAGCCATCATGCTCTCAGGCAATATAGATACTTGATAAAGTCTACTAAGTCTAGCCCACCTCTGTCAACAGGCAAAGTCAGAACCTCCCAATCTATCTGACTTCACCACCTGGCCCAAATTCATGATCTTGCTATTTTCAGAAGTCACCTGACCACCCATGTCAGAAAGTCCAGATAATACCCCACATATTATAGCTTTGGCAGCCAATATACATTCAGCACCATCACCCTTTCTGCCAAGGATATATACCAACCACCCTACCTCAAGAGAACATTCCCCCATACTAGTAGCTACTATTCCCACCATGCATGGGGCAAAAGGGACCCATATACTGAAAAGTAGATCCCCAAGTATCAGACTGGTTCTCCTGCTGGAACTACTGTTCCAATCATATCACTGCCAACTATTCTGCTGCCTAGCATCAGAGTCTCATATTTGTACCAGTTGAGTTTAGCACCTGAGCTCCTCTCATACCATTCCACAGTCCTTCTTAATTCCTCTATATCCTCTAATGAACCCAGTCCAACCACTATGTTATCTGCAAAAGCCCCCACCTTTCAGTTAATTCCCAAAATATCCAAACCCCCAATTCGATGCTAGATCCTATCCAATAGGGGCTCTAAGGAAAGGGCATATAGGATGGGTGACAAAGGATCCCCTTGTAGCACTCCACAACCTAGTGGAAAAGTCACACCCCTGTGTCCATTCACCACTAATACTGCTTGACTGTTTTCCAATAGACTGATTAATGACCTCCTGAACTCTGGAGGAACTCTCACACATTTCAGCACTCCCTCCAGCCAGACCCTCCTCACTCTGTCATATACCTTCTTCTGATCCAGAAACACTAACTGGCCATCAACCCCAGCTGTCTGAGCTCCTTCAATCACTCCATGGACCCAGGCAGTTCTATCTTAGATCAACCAACCACTAACAAATCCCCTCTGCTCCACTCCTAGTATCTGCTGAGTGATCCCCTACAGCCTAATCACTAAGATCTTTATCACCAGCTTGCAGTCCATGTTAAGGAGCATGATTGGCTGCTAGTTCTTCTAATCTTCTCTTCTCCTCTTATTCTTATAGAGCAAGGAGACCAGCCCTAGGCACTGGTCCCCAATCTAAGTTCCATATCAAAGGACCTCATTACTCATTGCTGTTATCTCTTCCAATACCACCTCCACTCTAGCCATCTTCTTTCAAAAATCCCAGGGAAGTCTATCCTCTCCAGGAGCTATCCCCTTACTTGTCAAAGCCAAGACCTTGCATACTTCCTCCCCCCACACTGAGTCTCTCAGTATCCCCAGGCCCAGAGCTAGGTCTAGATGCCAATCCTCCAACTGCCATTCAATGTTGAGGGCATTCTCATCCCCTTCATAAATTCCCCCAGTGAGTTTTCAGCAATTCCAAAATCTTAGGAGTCCCTGCACCATCTCCCCATCCTCATCCAAAATACCATCCCACTGCTGCCTGGTTCTCTGAGCTTAGAGCAACCATGAAAGAAATCTAGTGGGCCTCTCCCCCTCCTCCAACCCCTGCCACTACAACCTCACCACTATTCCCTTCAGCTGAACCTCTTCCTCCATTCATAACTCTTTCTTTAGCTCATCTACTTCTTTTTGTATCTACAGAATTTGCCAATTGGCTGCCCCCCAATCCTCCAGCAACCCCACTCACCTCCCCAGAAGTACTGCCAATCTCCATGAAGCCCATAGCACTCACTACCACTGCTGAACACTCCTTTCTTTCCCTGCCTCCCTCCAGTATCTCTGAGCACTCGATCTCAGCTGCTGCCAGTGATCCCCAATTACCAATCCCTACTCCCACCACCTACCAATCTTTGCAATAACTTCCATCTTCCAGTCCATCTATAAGGAACCATCCTCCAACAAAGAAGAATTCAATTGCCAATATCTAGGCCCATTCCCACTTTCTCCAAATCTCCCACTTCCTATCAGACACCAGTGATCCAACTACAGGTACCAAATCACCTCCAGTGTATCCCAGACATTCACTCCCCAGTACTCTGCCATCAATACCCAGTCAATCCTGGAGCCCAGCCCTGCCACCCAGTGAGTATAAATTCAGCGATCCACTCAGAACTGTCACCCTGAGTCAACCAAAGAGCTCAACCTCTCAATCTCTATCCAATCATTCAACCCACCACTTCTACCTCTCATTCCTCTCTCACCATCAGTCCTGTCCACCCCATTATTATACACCATATTGAAATCACCTCCCAGGCAATCAATCTCTGCCTCACCCATAATATCAGCCTCTCTCAAGTCTCTGATCCAATTTACACATTTCTCTCTCAGCTGGGTAATAATATAACCCAATAGTCAAAGGGTTCTACCCAGGCCTCTTCTATACTCCCCACACCAACCTACTCCCTCAATGTCCAATATCCCCAATGTCTCCCATCCCCTTTCAAACCAGAATGCCCACCTGCCCAGTCTATAGCTGCCCCACCCCATTCTCTAGTCTAGTCTTGTAAATCCACATCTACCTCATATTATACATCCTGTAGTAAGAAAAGATCTACATCCAACCCCTTCAACTAGAAAAAGATATTCCTTCACCACACCATACCCCTCAACTCATTCACATTCAAAGAAAAGATTCTAGTTATGTATACTGTTCATATTGAATAATGTTTGATATTGAGAACCCATCCTAGTACTCCATGCTCATCTCATCACTAGCCAGCTCCAAGTGCCACTCCACTTCTAACTCCTCCTCTACTACAGCCTGAGCATCCAGTGCTTCCAAGATTTCCTAACACTCCACTCCATCCACCACCTCCATTTCTGCCTGATAATCTATGTATACCAATCTCCACTTCTCCAACCCCTTTCTCAATTCCCACAAGTATACTACCTGGTCATTTGTAATCCCTCAAAGGGTCTCCTCTCTGATCATCAACCTGATACTTCTCCAACTCCAAGAGCACTCCCAGGATCTCATTTCTAATCTTTTTTGGCACCTCCTCACCATGGAGAATTTCCTCCCAGTGCCTATCACTTAGAACCTGGAAGTCCTCTCCCCCCAGCTCCCCTTCAGAGTCTTCTACAGCTACTTCTCTTTATCTACCACCTTGGCAACACTCTGAGCAACCCTTTCAACTCCCACCACAGGGTCTACCAAAGCTCTCCTCCTCCCTGACTCATCCCACTCCTCTTTCAGCACATCCAGGAGTTCCTCCTCACTACCTGCCTCATCCAGGACATCATATTGAGGGTATACTCCCTCTCTGATTTCAGCATCCTCCTCTACACTGCCCCATCTCTCCTCACTGATCCACCTTGTACCACACCCTGAGCCAGCCTGCACTCCCCAGCCCAGGCACTCTCTCTCAACCCAGTACCACCTTTACCTACTCCACTACCTACTACACTATCTCCCAATTTCTCCAACAGCCCCTTCTGGATTTGCCTCCCCTACATCTTCTCTCAGGCCACCTTGTCCATCCTAATCCTCTTTCCATCTATAATCTCCACCACCATCTTGGCTTTATACTCCTTTCAAGCCAATCTTCTTCTCTCTACTGCTTCTGCCAGATTCTTGAGAGCCTCCAGCAAGTCCTCTTCCTCCTCTGGCATCCCTTTTACCCACAAGACCTTGCATTCAACTAGGCTTCACTTAAGAGTTGCTGGCCAGTCCCTCATCTTCTCTGTATTCTCTCTTCCAGTCAGCCTCACTCTGATATCAATATCTTCTGTCCAGAGTTCAGTATCCTCTCAGACTCTGAACTCAATGTCCACAATCTCCTCATACTCCTTGACCACCTCTATAATCAGCTCTCTGGTCCTCTCTCTTGACACTGTAGGAAGATCCAACACCATCAACTGTACCACTTGGGGGTCCCAGCACATACATCTAGCCATAGGAACCACCACTCTACTCACTATTATCCCCTTTTCCATAGCCTCCAACATCAATACCTCTTTCTCAAATCCAATCTCAATCCCTTCTTTTCCCTTCAAGAACTTCACCAAAGCCACCCCCTTTGCCTCCTATGCCACCAGCCCCAAAATCATCCTTGTAGTCACCACTAAGCCTCAGAAGTATATGTGACAGTGAATTCTGACCTTGACTTTTTGAGTAATAGTGCTGATACTATACCAGTTATGCCATCTGCTAGGTCCCCAGGCCTTGTACCCTCCCTCTGTCCTGATCTACCAACAACTATCACATCTGGATTTTTTTTCAGATCCCCTATCACAGCTCCATCAGTAGTCACATCTCCAGCCCCTACTCTCTCCCTCCTCCTACTGTCCGAACCTCCCATGGGAGCCCCTCCCTGTCCTCTAACTGAAGCCATTGACACCTTCCCCAGTCCCAACCAATTATCCAGACCAGATGCCATTCTCCCCATCTTGACCTTGTCAGTAAAGGTTTTCCTCCCCCCTCCTTATTGCCTCAATCTGCCCCTCCCTCCACCACCAATGCCACAGCCAGCCATAAAAGGCTCTGGCATCCCCAAACTATCTCTCTACCTCCTCTCTACATGCTGCCAGTCGAAGGCACTGCTGTCCCCCTGGCTGACATGCTCACTAGTATGTTCATTACTGTCCATGTTGATAGTCTTCTTTCACCAAAAATGTTGTGAAAAGTATTGTCTGAGTCTTGTATCACCTGAATGTTACTAGTGAAAGGTACACAGGTGAGCAATTCTGTTATCAAATCTATCAATATTTTGAGTTGGAATTAATTATTGTATTACTTATATTTAAAATATAATCAGATTGAATACAATCTAGATCTTAAGTACATGGATACACAGTCATATATTGGCTCAGCCCACTGCTGAATTCTTGTAAATTGGATTGTTTTATCTACTAAGATCTCCAACTTCCTCCAGAAGTACTATTTCTATATATATATATTATTGATCACACTTTGTCAAATATTGATGCTCCAAAGAATTACCTTTAGATATTAGGTATAATGGTACTTCAAATTGCATATAATGTTATATAGTGGTTGCTGAGTCCTTCAAATACATCAGATTCTCTTCAAGATGTATCTCTTAGACTAACTCAAGTTTGTTATAAGCAAGTTTTTATTGGAGTGCCTTCCCAAGGTCTTATAGTCCTCAAACTTCTTATCTTTAAACTGTCTTGTTATCTCTTAGATTGCTTGTAAGGAATTGTATATATTGTACTGAGAGGAACTGACTTTATTTCAGAGGAAATAAGAGGGGTATTTATACAAAATATAATTCAATGGTTGCTAGGATATAAAGCTAAATATAAATTCCAATAACTAAAATAAAATACCAGAATACAGAAAACTGCTAAGTTCCAGTGTTGGCACTAATGGTTGCACAGGTTCAGGATGCTGGTATAATTTCAGTGATACAGGAAAATGGTGTTGAAATAATTCTGAGTTACATCAGAATACCAGTGGAGGAATAGCTGTTATATAGGAAAAGAGTGCCAGCATAATTCAGTGTAACTAAGGGACTTTAGAGCAGAATGTTTAGGACCATAGGAACTTTATCCTCATCTGAGGTCAGGATGTCTTCAAAAGAGATGAGGTCCACAAATGTTTTGTCCATCTCATTGTCATCACATAGGTCACATATTTCACATATGTTGCACAGGATGATGTCATCACCAATGATGTCATCACATTCAGTAGGGAAATTGGAGGCTCTCCAATCTATGAGATTCTCTTCTACAAAATAGAGAACAAATGTGGGGTCTTGGAGAGGTCTAACCTGGATGCTTGGACCTTGGAATGCTGAGATCAATCCTTGCAGAAATTGGTCTGGGTTGTTCTGGAGGATGGGATGCCAGAAGTCTTCTACTTTATCACTATTGAGAGTGATAGTGGACTGGGCTTCTGTAGCTACCCTGGCTTCTAGTGCATTGATATAGTGGGCTGACAGGTCTCTGAAGTCTGAGACTCTAACATACTCTAAGTTGGGGATCAACTATAGTGCCTGCCTGAAGATCTGATAGATCTTCTTAGCTGTCCTTATTTTGTATATATCCATGAGAGTGATATCTTGTAACTCTTGAGGGCTGGCCTGTGGGAACTCCTGGTAGAGGAGGTTTTCTATTTCATACTCCTGCCATATTTGGAGACATTCAGTAGCAATGGTGATCCTTGTTTCCATTTCATAGTAGTAGAGGATATAATGATAAGAATCACCAGTACCCAGGTTGACACTAGAAGTCCTTCTTGTGCAGGTCCTCATGGCTCTTCTGATGTCTTGGAATATCCTTTCTTCAACTGAGGTGCCTTGGTGGTTCCTTGACCTTGAGGTTTGGCAAGCAGTAGGTATTTTGATTATAGTAAGTCTTTGGGCTATTTTGGGATTAGTGGGTCTTGTTGGGTTGCTGCTACTGTAATTCCTTGATCCTTCTTTTATATTCCTCAAGATGCCTATATTGTGGTCACAATGACTTACAGTTGGTCATCATTGCTCATCTTGTATACTGTATAATCTTCTTATGCTCTGATCTGGTGGCTTGTAAGGAAAGGCTGTCTCCTGTACTGATGTCATCATTCTGGGGTCACTGTTACATCTTCCTCCTGAATAAGGATCTTCTTGAACATCCTTATTTATTGGTCCAGTCTTGAAAAATTTGCTGATCCCATAATCTCTGGCAAGGGATCGAAAAGTGGTATTTATGGGCTGACATCTTCCCTATGTATTTTGGTGTGATGGTGAAGGATTGTTCCATTTATATAAAGCAAGGGCCTGATTCTGATCTTGACCAATTAGTTGATGGTTCAAACTCCTCTGGCTTCAAAAGTCTCATGAATGAGTAGTTGCTGGTACCATATCTCTTAGAGAATTGTCTAGACAGATAGTCTGCTGGTCATGGGACATACTGTTATGATTTGTGGACTAGAACCTCACAGGCAGTTATCACATTTTGCTTCTCTTGTATAGGTTCATAGTACTTCTTAAGTCTGTTTCTGTATACTATGGTAGGTAGTATGGTTCCTGAGATTTTTCTAAGCCAGAAGATAGTTCTCTTGATATCTTGTATATAGAAGGGTTCTTCTCATTTGGGCTTCAGTTTTGCAACCATGAGGCTTCTACTATATTTTGATACAGTAGGACCTTTTCTCCAATTTGGATGGGTTCTAGGGTCTTGTGATTCTTTTCTACATTCTTCTTTATCAGTATTTGTGACTTGATGATGTAATCTTCAGCCTTCTTCCTGATTTGGTATAGTCTCCAGATTTCTGAGTCAACCCATCTCCAAGTTAAGTTTAGATTTGTGGCTGAGGTTCTATCAGAATCTTCTTCTCCAAAGAGCAGTTCTCTTGGAGTAAAGTGTATGCTCTGTGACCATATATCTTGTAGGATAGAGAGAGCAGTTGGGAGGTAGTTATCATAATTCTTATATGTGTCTGAGATCTTTACCAGGATATTCTTGAGGGTCTTATTGGTTCTCTCTGTCTGTCTATTTCCTTGAGGGTGGTATGCAGTGGTCTTGATGAACTGAATCTTGTATTTCTGATACATTATCTTATAAAATCCATTGACAAATTCTGTACTGTGGTCTGTTGTGATTTGCTTCAGTGTCTTGTAGTAGCAGATGATTTCTTGGTACAGGAAGTCAGCTATAGAGAGGGCATTGGCTTCTTGTAATGCTCCTGCTTCTATCCATTTAGTAAAGAGATCTACAATAACTATAATATAACAGTTTTCTGATAGTATTACTGGTAGAGGTCCAATGATATCTATTGTGATGTAGTGGAAGGGGATAGGCTCAATTCTTGATAACTTGAGTACCTGGTCTTGCTGATCTTGTTTCTGTTTTTGGCACTTGTCACACTCTTTGACAAATTGGCATAGGTCTTCTTCTATTTTGGATCACCACATGGTTCTTCTTGCCTTGTCATATGTATTGGTTCCTCCTAGGTGTCCTTGCTCATGTACTTCCTTCATTACTTGATACTTTTTGTATTCAAGTATTATAAGCTTTTCTCCTTTTCTGAGTGTAGTATTGTCTAGTTCAAACTGTTTCCAAGTCCAGTTGATAATGGTGATTGTCCAGGGTTTGAGATAGTTAGACATCTTCTGCTGCCCAAGGTAGCTGATTAATCTATAGTATAACTCCTTATTCATGTTGAATAGTCTTGATGAGAGTGTTTCAGAGTATCCTTGAGAGTGCATCAGTATTGGTGTTAGTTCTTCCTGAGTGGTGTTTGACAGTACAGTCATACTCTTGCAGCCTGTAGATCTATCTAGTATATATTCCTTTGAGATTCAGAGTGTGGAATAGTTAGGCAAGAGTGAATGGTCTATTTGAATAGTGAAGTGTTTCTCAGCTAGGTAGTAGTGGAACTTGTCTACTGTCCAAACTACTCCTAAGCATTTGAGCTTATATGACTCATAGTTCTGTTCTACTCTGTGGATACCTCAGCTTACATAGGAGATGACATATTCATATTCATCTTTCTTCTGAGCTAGGACTACTCTAAGTCCTATAGTACTTGCATCTGTCTGCAGGATGAACTCTAGGTTCCAATCTGGTCTTCTGAGAATAGGTGCTTGGGTCAACCTGGTCTTGAGTTCTTGAAGATTTCTTGGCATTCCTTGATCTATTTGAATTTGGTTTCCTTCTTCAGTAGCTTATAGATAGGTGCTGCAATATTGGAGTATCCTTTGATGAATCTTCTGTAGTAGCTGGTCAGTCCAAGGAAGACATGGACTTCTGTAGTTGTTCTGGGTCTCAGGTAGGCTGCAACAGCCTCAATCTTCATGAGATCTGTATGGATTCTGGTCTGGTTAATGAGGTGTCCTAGGTAGGCGATTTCCTGAGCTACAAACTTACTCTTCTTGGGCTTGATGTAGAGGTTATGCTTCTTGAGCTTCTTGAGGGCTAGCTGTATGTGATTGATATATTCCTGTGCAGTATTGCTGAAGATGATCACATTATCAATATAGACAAAGAGCTATTTTCCAATCTTATTGCTGAAGACTCTGTTCATCATTCACTGAAAACTTGCTGGGGCATTACACATTCCAAATGGTACTTGCAGGTAGATATAGGTGGCATCAGGTGTGATGAAGGCTGATTTCTCACTGGTATCTTGAGTGAGACCAATCTGATAGAAGTCTGAGAACAGATCCAAGGTGGTGTAGTATTTGGCTTCACTTCCAAGGGTGGTAAGGATTTCTTGAATATTTGATAAGAGCTGCCTATCCTTCTTAGTGATTGCATTGAGCTTTCTGTAGTCAATGCAGAGTCTTGGTGTAAACTCTCCAGACTTGCTTCCTTTCTTTGAA
Organism: Jimgerdemannia flammicorona; assembly: GCA_003990745.1. Lineage (NCBI taxonomy): Eukaryota > Fungi > Mucoromycota > Endogonomycetes > Endogonales > Endogonaceae > Jimgerdemannia > Jimgerdemannia flammicorona. Next base: position 5,501 of record RBNI01002540.1, on the reverse strand, counting down.
GTGAGGACAATGGGTGAAGCCCAGGGACTAATAGCTTGCTTGATGATTCCAGCTTCTTCCATTTCCTTGAGTTCTGCTTGCAGTCATTCTCTGTAGGCAGGTGGTATGGGTCTGGCTTTTTGGTAGATGGGCTTGGTATTGCTAGTGTCAACTTCATAATAGTACTTGAGTTCTTGATTGTGAATATTCCTGAAGTCTGTAGCAAGTACTCCTTCATTCTGATACAGGATCTTGAGAAGTTGTTCTTCCAGGGGAAAGTTTTCTCCAATGGTATATGTGTACTTATTCTGGTCCTTGTCTTTCTTGTACTCAAGTTCAGTAATCTTAATGGTGGCATAGACTCCTCTTCCAGTAGATCCAAAGCCTTGTACTTCTCTTAGTCTTGATGAGTTCAATGGCTTCAGTAATCTTGGGCTTCTTGATTTCATAGATCAGCATCTGGCCAATCCTGTCATGCTTCTTGACTTTGAATGAGATGGTGGGGTTGTGATTCCTGACTATGAGGAAGATCTCACCAGTATAATCAGGGTCGATTACTCCTCCTTTAACTGAGATTTCACTTTTAGCCAGACTGCTTCTGGTTTTGATAATTCCAGCATAGTTCTCTGGCAGCTTGACTCTAATTCTAGTGCCAAGTAGAGTGGTGGTCTGTGGTTCAAGGGTAGTATCTTAAATGCTGGCAAGGTCTATTCCTATGGCTCCTTCAGTCTTGTATTTTGGGATCTTGGCTTCAGGGTGAAACTTCTTAACCTTGAGGGTGATGTCTAGTTCTTGTTCTCCCTCATTATCACTGTTAGCTTGCAGCTCTGGAGGCTGGTCATCTTCTTCAGCTTTCCTTTTTGCTTCAGTGGCTTCTTGCTTATACTTCTGTTAGCAGATTTTCCTGACTTCACTGATACAGGACCAGCAGTCATTCAGGTGTTCAGAGCAGTACATCCTAGTACCATGGGGGCATCTTCCTTGAGGAGCATAGCCATCAATGATCTTATTGTACCACTGCTCATCTGTGAGCTTGGGTGTCTTATTCTTGTTCTTATTCACTGAGTATATGAAGACTTCTGTGTCCTCTTCATCTCCTTCCTCCATGTCTGATAGAACTCCTTTGTGGACATTGATAGAGACTCATACCTTTCTTCCTCTATAGTTGATCTGCATCTTCTGGGCATTGAGGTCAATGATGACCTTGGCCTTGTGAAGCCATTGATTGCCAATGAGGATGTCATAGTTGGTAGTGCTTATAACAATCACATCTACTGGAATAGTAGCTCCTCTTATCTTGATGGGGACTTCTTTGATTTTGCCAAGAGGGATAGCTTATATACCATCTGCTGTAACATAGACCATCTTGGTGGACTCTTTGATGTCCCAGCCTAGGCAGTCAATTGTTTTCTTACTCATGAGGCATCCTCCAGCACTAGTATCAATAATAGCATCAAAGATACAATCTTTGATCTGACATGAGGTGTAGGCTGATGTCTTGTGCTAGTTCTTGGATTCTTCACCTGAGTCTTCTTGATCATCTTTGTGCATTGTGAGCTTCTACAATTTTGTACTCTTGATTTTTGGTAGTAGTTACAAGTCCTACTCTTAACTGCTGTCTGCAGGCAGAGACTTCAGCTAGCTGTCCAAAAGTAGTATTGATCTTTTGTTTCTTGAGATCCTTGTAGATATCATACTGATGGATCTTGGTCTTGCACAGCTTCTATTCTTTCTTGCTTTTGCTTTCTCTTGAGACAGGAGTAGTGCCTTCAATGATTTGGCAGGCAGCTTCCTCTAACTCCATGTCTTGATCAATCTTCTCAGATTGGGTCTTGCTTTGGATAGTGACAGCTGGGGTCTTCTTTGGTCCTCCAACTGGCTTGCTATTGCTCTTCTTGTCATAGGGCTTGGACCAGGTTCTGGTACCTTCATTAGTAGGGTAGAATTTGAGCTCTTTGTAGTATTTTTCATCATCAGTGTCACCAATCTCCTCAATGACTACTGCATTGATTTGTTCTCTGGTTCTGCTGGCATTGCTTGATTGGGCTTTGCATCTTGTTTCAGTCATGCAACTCTTTGCATAGTGGCCTTCTTCTCTACATCTGAAGTATGTAATATTGCATTCTTCTATAGCAGCTGCAAATCTCTGCACTGGTCTCCTATTGGTGCTTCAGACTTCTCTAACAACATCACCAAGGTGTGCAGGGGTGACTCTTGTAGTCAGGGTAGTTGTTGTGGTGGTTGTTCGTTTTTCAGCTTGAAAGTGAGGGATTTATCTGAATCACCAGTCAATAGGCACCAAGTTGTCATATAGTGGTTGCTGAGTCCTTCAAATATATCAGATTCTCTTCAAGGTGTATCTCTTAGACTAACTCAAGTTTGTTATAAGCAAGTTCTTATTGGAGTGCCTTCTCAAGATCTTATAGTCCTCAAACTTCTTATCTTTAAACTGTCTTGTTATCTCTTAGATTACTTGCAAGAAATTGTATGTATTATACTGAGAGAAACTGACTTTATTTTAAAGAAAATAAGAGGGGTATTTATACAAAATATAATTCAATGGTTGCTAAGATATAAAGCTAAATATAAATTCTAATAACTAAAATAAAATGCCAGGATACAGAAAACTGCTAAGTTCCAGTATTGGCACTGATGGTTGCACAGGTTCAGGATACTGGTATAATTTTGGTGATACAGGAAAATAGTGCTAGAATAATTCTGAGTCACATCAGAATGCTGGTGAAGGAATAGCTGTTATACAGAAAAAGAGTGCCAGCATAATTCAGTATAACTAAGGGACTTTAGAGTAGAATGTTTAGGACTATAGAGGCTTCATCCTTATCTGAGGTCAGGATGTCTTTGAAGGAGATGAGGTCTATGAATGTTTCATCTGTCTTGTCATTATCATATAGGTCATGTGTTTCATATATGTCATGTAGGATGACATCATCACTGATGACATCATCACATTGGGTGGGGAAATTGGGGGCTCTCCAATCTATGAGGTTCTCTTCCACAAAATAGGGAACAAATGTGGGGTCTTGGAGAGGTCTAACCTGGATGCTTGGGCCTTGGAATACTGAGATCAATCCTTGCAGGAATTGGTCTGGGTTGTCCTGGAGGATGGAATGCCAGAAGTCTTCTACTTCATCACTATTGAGGGTGATAGTAGACTGAGCTTCTGTAGTCACCCTGGCTTCTAGTGCATTGATATGGCAGGCTGACAGGTCTCTGAAGTCTGAGACTCTAATATACTTTAAGTTGGGGATTGACCATAGTGCATGCCTGAAGATCTAATAGATCTTCTTAGCTATTTTTGTTTTGCATATATCTATAGAAGTGGTATCTTGTAACTCTTGAAGGCTGGTCTGTGGAAACTCCCAGCAGAGGAGGTTTCCTATTTCATACTCCTGCCACATTTGGAGACATTCAGTAGCAATGGTGATCCTTGTTTCCATTTAATAGTAATAAAGGATATAATGATAAGGGTCACCAGTACCCAGGTTGACACTAGGAGTCCTTTTTGTATGGATTTTCATAGCTCTTCTGATGTCTTGGAATATCCTTTCTTTAACTGAGATGCCTTGGTGGTTTCTTGACCTTGAGGTTTGGTGAGCAGTAGACATTTTGTTTATAGTAAGTCTTTGGGCTATTTTGGGATTGGTGGATCTTACTGAGTTGCTGCTACTGTGGTTCCTTGATCCTTCTTTATATTCCTCAAGATGCCTGTACTGTGGTCACAATGATTCACAGTTGGTCATCATTACTCATCTTGTATGCCATATGATCTTCTTGTGCTCTGATCTGGTAACTTGCAAGAAAAGGCTATCTTCTGTACTGATGTCATCATTCTGGGGTCACTGTTATAATAAATATAAATACTGTAAGAATATTCCTATAAGTTATATTAGATGGCTTTGTAAAGACATTTATTTAATAGAGGAGTTAAATAATACTGAATAAGTTATACTGAAAACTCTGAAATATAGACTTAAATAGCCAGGACCTATGTCCTGGTTATGTCAATTTGAGGATATTAAAGATAGCAATATTCTCATTCTATCTCAATATTTAATTGAGTTGACACTTCTTAATAAGAAATTTCTAAAATGGCCTACAAACTATATAACAGTAGCTGGATTCTGTCTCATACTTCATCTATACCAAAATAATTAAGTAAGTTAATTTAATATTTATATTAATATTGTAGCTATTTGATGCTTATTAATATTGGTTTATTTATATCTATAGACAAATGATCATATTTATATCTCAGACTACACTATTGAGAATCTTGCTAGTCCAATTTATTGTCTGCTTGAGATTCTTTGAGATGATCACAAAAACTCTGTAATCTACAATAAGTATAAAGGTTTCAGAGTCATCATGCTGACTGAAGACATGGCCAAAACCATTGCTGGATATCTCTCCTTATAGTTTATTATATAATATAGTCTTGGTATAAATTTTGCAGGCAATAATATAATATTCAATATTTGTCCTTATAAAGTATTGTGCCCTTTCTTTGATAGATTCATTATTGTCAAAATAATTATCAGATAGCAAGCCTAGAATTTGAACTGTTGTACAGATCTTTTCCATAATCTCGAATTCTTTTGATCTATAATCTTTGGATACTTGAGACATTACTGGTGATCAACTGGATCACTATCAAAATATTACCCAGTGAGTTATACAGATGGTATTTGGAGCTATCCAAAAATTTATCTTACAATATTTTCTAATTATATAGAATACAATCTATGGATTTCTAAAATTTGGTTAGCTTAAAAATACCATCTGCTAATGATAGTTAATTTAATTTACTTGGTCATATTTCAGAATTGTATTAATGTATAGTAAGAATATATTTGCAATCTATATGTTAGCAATATCATAGCACATAGATTTATTCTCAATGGTAATTACAAATTTCATTTGTACAAATGGGGTTAAGTGGTGGTAGTTCAAATATATATTATGCTAAAGTTCAATATATATAATTGATCACTATTGATCAAATGTAAAATGATTGTTTTAGATAGTTTCTCAATATTATAATAGAGTGGTAGAAAAATGCTACTCATATACCCACTTGGCATGCTTAATTGACATCTTCATCTTCTTCTATCTGTAACTTTGCAATCCTTTTATATTTGGATCTTCCATCCTCCAGATTTTCAGCTAAACATTTAGCATCATTGGTACCAGCTGAGTGTTTGGCTGGTCAGATAGTTTTGACTTTAGGTTGTGATATTCTCTCTTGTGGTGGTAGTGGTGTAGCCTTACCCTTGTCTCAAATAATATCTTCAGTTTTCTCTTCTGTTTCCTTTAGACATAGTATTACTCTTTTTTTATATGCTTCTATAAGTACTTTGGAGAGATTCAGTAGTGAAGTAATTGGCAAAGATGGATCAGAAATATCATGTTTTTGAGCAGCATGAGACTGGGTTGATAGCATCTGAACCATATCATGAACATGAGTATATATATGAGACATGGGTGTTTCTTCCTTTCATTTT
>RBNI01002539.1:0-18204 GCA_003990745.1 Jimgerdemannia flammicorona | reverse complement strand
TTTGAAAACTTTGTAATATATTTTCTCAATTGAAAAATATTGAAATTTAACAAATTTTATTATGCTGAATTTGTCTATATATTCAAAGTAAATACAATGGCTAAAAATGATTTAATTAGGATATATTTTAGACATATACATGTAATTGAATTTTAAAAATTGAATTGAGTTGAATTGGACTTCAATATGAATTGAATGGGGCAAAATTTAATTTAAACTATTTGAATCAAATTGAATTTAACAGAAATTCGATTTGATTCAGCACTAGTGACAATTGAGAAAGTGCAAGTATGAATGGCTGTTATTCTGGAAGCATTCCCAACGACGCATTCTGATGCACGCTTTCGCGCAATCTGAGCTGGCGTTCCCAGGTGCAATCTGATTCTGGCTACATTCTGAACCTGCGCATTCTAACGAACGCGTAAGAAGGCGGGTCAAAATGCCGTTTTTTTTTTCGTGATAAATTACGGAACGTATCGCCTATACCCCAATAACTGTCATCCTCCGCGCTGTTCTGCTCACAGAGCTTGCTTGGCTTGTGTTCAAAACGCTCGTAAATGAAATTTCGGCGATTTCAGCTAGGATTTCTCATGAAGGGAACACCTGCATGAGCCGTCACAGCTCGAACCCAGATTCACCGATGTCGAGGAGGTCACACCCGAATTTATATCGGCGGTTTTTTTTCCTGCATTAAGGAATATGAGGCGTCCACTTATAAAATGTCTCCTCTGGCGGTTTAGTATGACTCAAAAAACAGGTGTCACCCCATGTGAGCTGAACTAAAACAGCTGCACGCGGAACAAGCAGGAAAATTGTTTGGAACCCGATCTCCACGTACCGGGAACTATGATCAAGTGCCGTGAGGCCTTCGCTCCCCCCATAACATTCCGGCCCTTATCAAAAATATCATGGTTCTCCGCTTCCACTGAGCTTGTTAACAGCCAACCTCCAAAAATGCAAAGAACATTCGCCCTTGTGCTTCGATTGATTTCGACAAAATATGATTTTGCAAGTCTAGCCCGACGTTCACTTGAATGACCAATCAAATCGGGTGTCTGAATTGGAGTGTTGGGATCGGTAGAAGGCTGTTTCTTGAGGTGCCTTTTCATGGCCTTGCAAAAGATATGTTTGAAGTTCTTTATTTGATATCAATTCTCTGTATTAATATAAATATATATCATCTCTATATATATTACAACTATTGTCTGTGGTATTTTAGTAGATATCAATAAATATCACAATGCCCCGTCCTTCTATGCGAAACAACAATATATTATACTCGTCTAAATAAGGTTCGCAGATAAAGCAACAGCCTGTCCTTAGCGCTCACCACAGGCCCCTATACCCAGTCCACAGTGTGGACAGAATTCGTTGTTGGCCGGAGTACTCGAAAGACCGAGATTAAATCGCCTGATGGCCGACTGTGTGTCGATGGGCGTCAAAGCGGTGGGATCTATGCGGATGTTGTGTTCCTCCGGGTCGGATATTTCTGAGAGATGTCTTTCCATCTCTCTGCTGGCGCTGTCCTTGCTCACCTTGCCTTTGGATGATTTGCTGCCTTGGGTTGATTTGGCTTTAGCGGACGCCCAGCCCCAACATCCTGATTTCGTGTTCGAGTGAGATGCGCGCCGATTCTCCAGTCGAATGCTTTCGTACACCTTGGGGACGCAGAAGACCGCCATGGAAAACAACAGTGCTATGTCGATCGCGGGGCCAACGATCATGGCGACGGTGGCAGACGGGACAACGAAGAGGAGAGGGACGCAAACAAAGCAACCGAACGAGACACCAAACACGGAGGTGATGATGACCTTTGTTTCGTTGTACTGTGTGGGGACGGACCAGGTCGCGAAGGCGACACCGACAGCGAGAATGATGAGGACGAGGTTAACGGCCCCAAGAGCAGCCAAGGCGCCCGACGAGCCAAAGTTGCACGTGTTTTGATGGATGGGAATGTTCTGGGTTGGTTCTCTGCCGATGGTTGTCTCGGCCATCTGCGGGCCGCCGTCTGCAAAAGTCCATATCAGAAGTGCGGCGATCTCAAAGGCAATAATGATCAAGAGGTTCTTGAATAGGAACCAATCTGTTACACGAATCACTTTGAAGCCCTTATTGGAGAAGATCTTGTAAATCCTCATCAGTTTCACAAAGAGACCGCCAAACGTCATGCCGAACCCGATAACCAACACCCATATGGAAACGTTGCATTTCCAGAGGACGAGGGTATCGGTCATAAATATAGGGGTCATGTACATGAATACAGAACCGAGGAGGATGACCTCGCAGAAGACGAAGCTTGCCCTCTTGATGGGGTCGGAACGGCGGTACCAGGCAAGCATGAGCATGTACACGAGCGACGTCATGAGGCCGATTCCCGTGAGCATAGCGATTATAAGACCGAAAGGGCTGTTGAATGGGATGTAAGGGCATTGAAGCGAGTAAGGAAGAGGGAGGGGAACACCTCGGCGACAGATACTGGTCGAATTCTTTGCGTAAGTCAGGTCGAGATGATTGGTACCCGGCGAGCAGTACGGCGGCTGGTAGAAAACCCAGTCTTGGGCTGTGCATGCAGGAGCCCCGATATCCTCCAGGACCTGACGACGGGTGTGATTAATTTGTCAGTCATGAGATGCTCCTCACTCGTAACAGCCGGAAATTATAAATAATCACTCACTTGGCAAGCACGGTTAATGGCCTGATCGTTTGTCGCATTCTTTAGGATAATCTCCAACATCAGTTGTCTATACACTGTGTAAGTACACGAGCATTTAGTTGGCCTGAATCATGTACTCCGGATCAGCAAATAAAAGAAGGCTCACATTGAAGGATACCAACCATGCGCTTTCTCAATACTGCTAAACTGAGGGATTGCGGTATTTGGATACTGAATGGGCACAGCATGCTTGAATGACATACGGGCCACTTCATATGGTTGCGCACTCCCTAGAAAAAATAAAATAAAAAAAGAGGGTGGGGGAAATCGCCAAGACACACGAATCAATTAAGTATTGTAGAAATCCTTCCATAACATCATGAAACACAGCCGTTTGAGACCTTACATGGCGGAAGTTCCAACGAGGTGTCATACGGTGGAGGCAGCCCGGCCTGGTAGCTCCAGACGTTGAGATATGGCGTTTCAGGGTTTTGACTGGTCATAAAGGTGATTAACTTCCAGGCTAGTTCCTTCTGTTTTGCTCCTTGCGTGATGGCTACGGCCGTTCCACCGAGGTCTGTTATAGGGAAATAAAGTTGTCTGAGCGGGCGGCGTTCATCGTGGTAATGTCAAATCCGACGTAAGGTTACTTACATGTGGCTATGCCGGGGGCAAACGCAACACCGAGGTCGCCGACGTAAGCGGTGGCATTGACAGCGGTGGTGGTGCTATCAGTACTGTTGCTGGCAGCTGCCTGCTTGGCCCAGAGAGTGGCGAAGGGTTGGCCTTCTACTCTTAATGCATGAAAATGCTGGTGGTTAAGACACACCATGCCTTCAAATATTCACATAAATTCATTGTTAATACTAACGAATCAATGTTCATCCCAGTAATGGGCACAGGCAAGTTGTTGAACTGGCAACAGAATATATTTGGGTCAAGAGTCGTAAGATTGACTTGGTCAAGCGGAGTGTTCTGCCACTCTTTGAATCCTACAGTTGTATTGTCGTAGAAACTGTCCGCGTTTGCAGCTGTGAGGCCGGCGCTGTTGGGCAGGAAAAGCGGGCGGATGACTTGGTCGAGCACCTCTTCGAAATTAGAATTGCGTAGACCGCTGTGTGGTGGTGTGAGAAAATGTCAGGATTTCAAACGAATACCACAAGGTCAGAAGGTAATAAAAAAATGGAGAGGGTAAGCCAATACCATGAGCCGTTACTGGTCACAACCTGGACGTCCCAATTGCGAGCAATCATGGCCATGAACTTCGTCTCTTCGTCATACTAGAACGGTCACAATTAAAAAGTCAGGCCAAAAATCATGCCTCTCCAGGAATTGAATAACGGACCAGTAACTTACAGTGCCCGAAAAGGTAAAGCCATATCCAAGCCCCGAGTTACGAATGGTGTTCGCATACTGAGTAAATTGAGTCCTGAAAACCCATGCCGAAGATGATTCAGTGAGGGATAGGCGATATTTTGAGTGATATAGCCTTTATGGACGAAGTTCGTACCAGTTCCAGGTACGCCACCATTCATCACCCCAGGTGGTTCCGACTGGTGGGGGATGAGTCAATCCGAGTATGTCGAAGGTTGTTGTGTTGTAAAAGAGAAGGCGCATGTCCGTCGTGAGGGGGACGGCGTACCTATATGAATGAGATGTCAATCAGCGAAATTCGATTATACCAATTATACCTCACATAGGTAATAGCATGAAACTCACCAGTTTCCATTATACGTGTAGTCATAGTATGTAAGCTGAAAGGATTTGGGACAACTGTGAACAGCGTGCATAGGTAGACAAGTGATTTGAAAATTACGAGCCACCCTTACCTTGGAGAAGGCATCTTTAAGAAGCCAACTATTGATTTCGGTGTACTCGTCAAAGAAAGATTCTAGTTGGAGGATGGTTTGATTTGCCGCTTGCCCTGCCACCTAAAATAGAATAGAAAATTCATCAGACGGAATGAATCTATCACGGAGATTCACCAGAGTAAAATAAATACCTGTGTCGACCCAATAAAGACGATATCAGGGCAAGACGACCCTGGGGTGCAGACATTTGCGACCATGTCGTCCCACGTGCCGACGACAAGCTTAACGGTGTATTGATCCGTTTTATCCGCGTTGCGATTGACATAAATAAAGTTGTTTATGACTGTCATGGCAACCCCAGCAACACCGGCCTTGGGAATACCTAAGAATGGAGATCTCGCCTCCAGCAAGGTCGTGCCGTTTCCAATGTGGTAGTATTGCACCGAGTTCATTTTCGGGAAGAATTTTCCGTTATAGGTCGGGAGGTCGGCAGCGGTCAGGGTGTATACCACTTGATCCTTGTCATCATAAGCTACGATAGAGACCCCAGGTGTGGGAGTGACGGTGGCCATATCGTAGTAGAGGTTGGTAGAACTATCTGCCGGTTGGGGTCGATGTCCTGGCGTGGAAGAGAAGAACTTGTTGAAAAATTGAGGAAATTTATCTCATTCACAGTTTCACGGTGCAAATTCCCGCCGAGAACGTAAATTTCAAACACCGATGAAATAGCTTAAACACCATCGATTTTCCATCCATAAGGTTGCAAACTTGCCCGTTCCGAAATACGGGCATGGCCAAGACCAGCACGATATAAAAAAGAAGTTCGTTTACAGACTTGCTAAATGTTTGTTGCGTCCGGTGTGGCCGACACTTGAGCTGGTTCAGGTATTCAGGTATTGGCAGCAGCGTGGGGTTTGTAGAATGCAGTCACTGCTTCAACAAGACCTGAAACTACGATAAGGAGAATCTCTCTTCACATTTTTCTTTTTCTAGTTTAGACTGGAGGTTGTCAAGCAGCGGTAAAACGGTTGCATGGCGTTATTACCGACGTTACGGTCACGTCGGTGCGGTCTGTCAAACATGTATATTGCCTTTTCATGCCCAGGCAAATGACACGTTGCACACGAGCCTTTCTGCAAATTAATAATACACTAAATTGGTTCATGCTGAAATATAGTTGTCTACAGACGAAATGCTGAAACGAGGTTAAATACAAAACGGTGAATATATGCTTTAGCAAGTAACCTAACAAAGTATGAGCGATACCTGCTTCCAAGGTATTAACACCCCGAGATCAACGAAATCAAACTAAATCAGGTTACATAACAACATTATGGTTACAATGTTCCCGACTCATTAAGAGCTAGAGACTTAGTAAGATCTCCATAATATACATATCTTGATTTACTATATAATAGTTATGTTAGGATATTTATCATACTGTAATTTATCTCATCTTTCTTAGTTTAATTTATTTAGTGGAAAGATCTCTAATATTAGTAGATAGTCAATCTTGAAAATATTTTAATATTTTGCAATCTTATAATTGTTAAAATTAGTGAGATTTTAATCCTGTATTTATTTACTTTAAAAGTACCTAACTAATATATTTTAAATAAATTAATCAACTATTATATAATATATATCTTTATATTATTAAAATTATATAATATAAATATTAAATAAGTTCTAATAATATTTATAAATATTTTTAATTTAATAAGTTAAATAAAAACACCTTAATAAAGACTTTAATATACATATATTCTTACTAATTATAAAAATAAAATAAAAAACTATTATAGCTAAGTTAAAATCTATATTCAGACTAATACTCTTGAATAAAATAATTTAATTTGATTTTAACTAGTTTTTTTTTTCTTATTTAACTTAACTCTTAGTTTAAAAATTTATTTCTAAAAAAATGATATAATTGAAATTGACTTAAATTTAAATTATTTTATTTAAATTTAATTATCTTTTAATATTTCCAAATATATACTTAATTTGATTTAAATTCAATTTGATTTGAAATTTATTTAAATTGAAAAATCTTCAAATTAATTTAATTTAATTTAAATTAATTCAATTGATTTGAGAGCACTAGCTATAAGATTGATACAATAGCTCTGTCTACTATCAAGTTCTCTGTTCTTCCTGAGAAGTACTGCCAGGCCTTCTTTGAGGAGGTCTGTGCTATCTCTTTTTTTGTTTTTTTTTTTTTAAGTTACTTAGACTCCTATACTTATTATCAAACTAATCTATATCTATATAAATAGCAAAGCCCCACTTCTCTATCCAACTCTCCCATAAGGTCTCCTCTCAATCTTCTATAGAAGTCAACTATCTCCCAACTATCTGAACCCTTCCCTTACTTTTTATATAAATCTATTCTATTAGCTCATAGTATTGACCTCACTATCAGTTCAATAATTTTACCAATAACTACTCTTATCTTAATACTCTTACTTCCAGTAATAGCTACAAACTATTCTCAAAGACAAACAGCTAATATATAGAAGACTAACTTAAACCACAAGGGTCTATCTTATAGAAAGCCACTCATTATCAATCTCCTTTACTAGTTTTGACTAAAGAGCACTCCACTGCCTCCCACCCATCTCTCTAGGAGATAGTGTCTCCAATCAGTCCTCAATAGCTAATTAGAAATCTAATAATACCTTATACTCTCTAGTCAATATTCTGAAATCTGTACCACTTCACTCTCTTACTCAATATTAAATCTCTTTTCATACTCAAATAATCTCTCTTCTACTAAATATTCTGACCAAAACTTCAAAATTATATTCTATTATAAGAGTTACCACTATATAATCTAGAACTTAAAAAAGAGCTATCTTAATACTTTCTCTCCCTATAATTAGATATCTACTCAGTTCTAATCTTTATCTAGAACTATCTCTTACAACTCTTGGGATACAGATCTCTATCCTGTCCTCACTGATACTATATACTATTCTTAACCTGAAAGTCAATCTACAATAATTTATATAGCTATTTCAATTTACAACTTTCTACTGAATATATTGGAGGATAATAACAAAGATATTTAAATATATATAGCAAAGACAGAAGAGCTAGATACTATTCACCAGATAATAATAGCAGCTATTGACAAGTTGAAGACATACTATTCAATGACAGACAGTCTTTATTATATTGGTACTAGTAAGTAATTTTGAAATTCATTTGGTGCTAAAGACAGCTTATATTTATTTCAAAATTTGAAATTTGCTTAATTGATTAGTTACTACAAATCTATTTTGAATTTTTTTTTTTTTTCTTTTTTTGGAATGAAACCAGTTCTTGATCTCAGGATTAAACTAGAATATTATTCATCTCATAATTGGGAAGACATTTGGATTGAAGAGGCTGAAAACATACTTTGTATAGTCTATAATAAAAACTATACCCCTCTATCTGAATCAGTTTATTATACAAATTCTGAAGTAGATGATACTGATGCTACAATTGAAGTAGATAACATCAATGCTAAACTAAATCAATATATATTCTTCAACAAAAGACAAAAACTGATAATAAATCCTGAGCAGAAAGTAGATGCATATTTAAAAAGTAAAATTGTGAAATTTCAATCAGAAGTTGATACATTATCTTAGTGGCAAATGAGTTGGATTTTCATTTTCAAATTAGGTCTATTTTTAAATACTGAGTTTTTCTAATTAATTAATTTATTAAAAACATTAGAGCCATAGTGAAGATTTCCAAAATCTAGTAAAAATAGCACATAACTATTTAGCTATCCCAGCAACAAGTGCTCCAATTGAGTGGATTTTTTCAAGTAGTACTGATCTTATGATGCTCAAAAGAGGTACTTTATACCCTGAAATAATTTATGAATATATGTGTTTAAAGATATGGCAATCAGTCTAGTATTCCAATAATAATAGCCAATCTTAAATCTTAAAATATAGTTAAATTTCAAAATACCAAATAAATATAGTACTTAAGTATCATATTATATAAATATGATTCAGAACTTATGGATATACCATATCTGAATATAATTTCTGAATACATACCTGATTGTGATATTTGAATATGATTTCTGTTATTTTCAGCCCTAATGAGATGAGCAAGATATCATTATATCTGCCTGGAAGTACTAGGGACAGATGATAAGCAGTATGAATGATATAATATATAGAATTTTGAATATATTCAAAGCTTAAGGATATATATTATATCTACTTGATCATTATATCTGAAATGCTTATACTTGCAAGCTCACTAGCCCATAAGCCTACAAGCAACAAGTGTAAGCTGAGAGCTTCGAATATTGCAGCCCACAAGCCTACAATTCTGTAAGCAATAAGTGTAAGCCAAGAGCTTTGAATATTGCAACAAGTGCAAGCCTGTAAGCCTATAATCCTACAAAGCTGAGAGCTTCAAATATTGTAACAAGTTTAAGCCTACAATCCTGTAAGCAACAAGTATAAGCCAAGAGCTTTGAATATTATAGTGAGCACATGCTGTAATTCCATGAGCAATAAGCATAAGCTGAGAGCTTCAAATATTAGTATAGGTCCTTATGACTCTTCTGATATCTTGGAATATTCTTTCTGGGACTGAGAATCCTTAGTAGTTTCTAGACCTTAAGGTTTAGTAGGTGGCAGATATTTTGTTTATAGTGAGTCTTTGAGCTATTTTGGGGGTTTGTGAGTTTTGTTTGGGTTTCTGCTACTGTGGTTCCTTAGTTCTTCTTTTATATTTCTTGAGATATCTATCTTATAGTTGCAATGACTTATGGTTGATCATCATTACTCATCTTATAGCCTGGGTGAGTTATGCTATATAATCTTTTTACACTATAATCTAAAAGCTTGTAAGGAAAGGCTATCTCCTATAATGATGTCACTATTCTGAGATCACTGTTATATTTTCCTCCTGAATAAGAATCTTCTCTTGAATATCCTTATTCATTAGTCTAGTCTGAAAAATTTGCTAATTCTATAACCTCTAGCAGGAGGTCAAAAAGTAGTATTTATGAGCTAGTATCTTTCTTATATATTTTGTTATAATGGTAAAGGGTCACTCCCTTCATATAGAGTAAGAGCCTGATTCTAATATTGACTAATCAGTTGATAGTTCAAACTCCTCTAGTTTCAAAGTCTCACAGATGAGTAGTTACTGATACTATATCTCTTAGAGAATAGTCCAGACAGATTGCCTGCTAGTCATGGGACATGCTGTTATAATTCACAGACTAGAACCTCACAGGTGGTTTTTTTTTTTTTTTTTTTTTTTTATAGTTACTTGGACTTCACCATTTATTACTAGTCTATTAATAAAGTTATGGTATTACCCCCCACTACTCAATCCCCATTGGGGAGCCCCTCCCTACATTATCATGAATAAAGACCACTTTCTCACTCACTACTCCAACTCTCCCCCCACTCTGCCTACAGACTTTCTCCACTAAGTGATGTCTCTAACCACCCTGCAAACTCCAACCAAGCCACCAGCCTATCAAAGTGTCTTCCATAAGCCTTTGCCATCACAACAGCCAGACCCTCAAGCCCAGTCTCTTCTCATCCTCAAAGACAAATAACCAGTGACTGGCCAGCCCCACCCAAATTGCCAAAACCCAACCTAAGATAAGCCACTCCTTCCTGACCCCCCCCCCACTAGTTTATTCCTCAAATCCTTCCACAAACCCCATATACCATCCCCTCTACACACTACTCCCAAATGATCCCCAACAGCCTACCAAAAGTCACTAAGTACCTCACACTCTCCTAGCCAATGTTCAGGTATCTGCACATATCCCCCTTCCTGCCCTATATTGTAGCACTTCTCACAGTTGAAGCAATCCCCCTCAATAAGATGACCTAAGTGGAAGTTGAGCATTACATTCCTCCTCAGCATGTACCACCAGACCACCCAGTACTTTGGTAGCATCCATCTCCTCACCTCAGCACTCTAGGCCCAAACTCTCTACCAGTTCCACTCTTTTTCAATATCTACCAACTGCTATCTGCTGGGCCATAGATCCTGGCCTGGCCCCCTTTGGCATTCTATCCCATCACTAATATCAAACTCAATTAAGGGAATACCTCCCAGCAACACTTGGTTCCATCTCTATATTGCTGGGTATCAATCTACCTCCCCTTCATTTCCCTACTAATAGATTCCAATGTGGTGCACCCCCTCTGCTACCCCTCACCAGAAGCCATTGTATCTCAATTGACCATTATTCTGAAACCCAACCAAGGATAATAGATCTCCTGTTGAGCCTCTCAGTGAGAACCTCATCTTCCAGACCTTCTGCAATAGAGGGACCTAGTCACCCTCTCTCAACTCCACCACTCTCTTTAACCACCATACTCTTAAGCAGTACAGCCTCTTTGGAAAGTCAACCAGCCCAAGTCCCCCTCTTGCCACCAGTAAGGATAAGACCTCCCAACTGATCTGACTTCTTCTTCTAGCCCAGATCCACCTCTTGGCTAGTTTCATTAGTCAATTCATCACTCAGACTAGGAAGTCCAGATAATAAGTCAGATATCACAACTTTGACAGCCAATAGACATTCAAAATCAAGACACACCCTGCTAGAGACAGGTGGCAACCTCTCAAACTCTGCAGGGCCTCCCCCCAGATTGCAACCCTCTGCTCTCACCAAAGTCTTAATAGGACTGACCTATATACTGACAAATAGATATCCAAGTATCACACTACCTCTTTAGTAGGGACAATCATTTCAATGACATCCCCTCTCTCATAGATGGTCATTACATTTTGCTTCTCTTATATGGGTTTATAGTACTTCTTGAGTCTGTTCCTGATACTATAGTAGGTAGTATGGTCCCTGAGAGTTTTCTAAGCCAGAAGGTAGTTTTCTTGATATCTTGTATATAGAAAGATCCTTTCTATTTAGGCTCCAGTTTTTGTGACCATGAGGCTTCTACTATATTTTGATATAGTAGAACCTTTTCTCCAATTTGAATGGGTTCTAGGGTCTTGTGATTCTTTTTTACATTCTTTTTTATCAGTACTTGTAACTTGATAATGTAATCTTCTGCCTTCTTTCTGATTTGGTATAGTCTCTGGATTTCTGAGTCAATCCATCACCAAGTTAGGTCTAGATTTATAGCTGAGGTTCTATTAGAATCTTCTTCTCTAAAGAGCAGTTCTCTTGAAGTAAAGTGTATACTCTGTAACTATATATCTTATAAGACAGAGAGGGTAGTTGGAGGTAGTTATCCCAATTTTCGTATGTTTCTGAGATCTTGGCCAGAATATTCTTAAGGGTCTTGTTGGTTCTTTCTGTCTCTCCATTTTCTTGAGGGTGATACATGGTAGTCTTGATGTGCCAAATCTTGTATTTCTGATATATTATCTTGTGGAATCTGTTGACAAATTCTGTGTCACAGTCTGCGGTGATTTGCCTTGGTATCTTATAGTAGTAGATGATTTCTTGGTACAGAAAGTCAGCAATAGAGAGAGCATTGGCTTCTTGTAATGCTCCTACTTCTATCTATTTAGTAAAGAGATCTATAATAACTATGATGTAGCAGTTTCCTGATAGAGTTACTGGTAGTGGTTCAATTATGTCTATTACAATGTAGTAGAAGGAGATAGATTCAATTCTTGATGACTCAGGTGCCTGGTCTTACTGATCTTATTCTGTTTTTAGTACTTGTCACACCCTTAACAAATTGGTACAGGTCTTCTTCTATTTTAGGTCACTATATAGTTCTTCTTATCTTGTCATATATATTGGTTCCTCCTAGGTATCTTTGTTTATATACTTCTTTCATTATTTGATACTTCTTGTGTTTAGATATTACAAGCTTTCTTCCTTTTCTGAGTGTAGTATTGTCTAGTTCAAATTGTTTCCAAGTCTGGTTGATAATAGTGATAGTTTAGGATTCAAGATAGTTGGGCATCTTTTGCTGCCCAAGGTAGCTAATTAATCTATAATATAACTCCTTATTCATATTGAATAGTCTTGATAGAAGTATTTTGGGATATTCTTGAAAGTATATCAGCATTGGTATTAGTTCTTTCTGAGTGGTGTTTGATAGTATATTCATACTCTTACAGTCTATAGATCTATCTGGTATATATTCCTTTGGGGTTCAGAGTATGGAATAGCTAGATGAGAGCAGAGTGATCTATTTGAATAATGAAGTATTTTCTAGCTAAATAGTAGTGGAACTTATCTATTGCCCAGACTACTGCTAAGCATTTAAGCTTATATGACTCATAGTTCTGTTCTGCTCTGTGGGTACCTTAGCTTGCATAAGAGATGATATATTCATATCCATCTTTCTTCTGGGCTAGCTCTGCTCCAAGTTCTATAGTACTTACATCTGTCTGCAGGATGAACTCTAGGTTTCAATCTGGTCTTCTGAGAATGAGTGCTTGGATCAACCTGATCTTGAGTTCATTGAAGGTTTCTTGATACTTCTTGGTCTATTCAAATTTGGTCTCCTTCTTTAGTAGCTCATAGATAGATACTACAATTTTCTGATGAATCTTCTGTAGTAAGAGGTCAGTCCAAGGAAGGCATGGACTTATGTAATTGTTCTTGGTCTTGGATAGACTGCAACAGTCTCAATCTTCATAAGATCTGTATGAATTCCAGTCTGATTGATGATATGTTCTAGGTAGATGATTTCTTGAGCTATAAACTTGCACTTCTTAGACTTGATATAGAGGCTATGCTCCTTGAGCTTCTTGAGGGCTAGCTATATGTGGTTGATATATTTCCATACAGTGTTGCTGAAAATGATCACATCATCAATATAGACAAAGAGCTATTTCCTGATCTCATTACTGAAGACTCTGTTAATTATTTGCTGAAAACTTGATGGGGCATTGCATATTCCAAATAATATTCACAGGTAGACATAGGTGGTATCATATATAATAAAGGCTGATTTTCACTAGTATCTTGAGTGAGATCAATCTTGTGAAAGCCTGAGAACAGATCCAAGGTGGTGTAGTATTTGGCTTCACTTCTAAGAGTAGTAAGAATTTCTTGAATATTTGACAAGAGCTGTCTATCCTTCTTGGTGATTACATTGAGCTTCCTGTAATCAATACAAAGTCTTGAGGCAAACTCTCTAGGCTTGCTTTCTTTTTTTGGAGCAAGGACAATAGGTGAAGTCTAGGGGCTGATAGCTTGCTTGATGATACTGACTTCTTCTATTTTCTTGAGTTCTGTTTGTAGCCATTCTCTATAGGCAGATAGTATGGGTCTGGTTTTCTGATAGATGGACTTAGTATCACTGGTGTCAACTTTGTGATAGTACTTAGATTCATGATTGTGGATATCTCTGAAGTCTGTGGTAAGTACTCTCTCATTCTGGTCCAAGATCTTGAGAAGTTGTTCTTTTAGAGAAAAGTTTTCTCCAATGGTATATGTGTGCTTGTTCTGGTCCTTATCTGTCTTTTGCTCAAGTTCAGTAATCTTGGTAGTAGTATAGACTTCTCTTCTAGTAGATCCAAAGCCTTGTTCTCCTCTCTTAGTCTTAATGAGTTTGATGGCTTTAGTGATCTTAGGCTTCTTGACTTCATTGATCAGCATCTAGCCAATTCTGTCATGCTTCTTGACTTCGAATGGAGTAGTGGGGTTGTGATTTCTGACTATAAGAAAGATCTCACCAGTGTAATCAGGGCCAATAACTCTTCCTTCAACTGAGATTTTACTCTTGGCCAGACGGCTTTTGATCTTAATAATTCTGACATAGTTCTCTGACAACTTGACTCCAATTCTAGTACCAAGTAGAGTGGTGGTCTGTGGTTTAAGGATAGTATCTTAGATGCTGACAAGGTCTATTCCTATAGCTCCTTCAGTTTTATATTCTGGAATCTTGGTTTTAGAATAAACTTCTTAACCTTAAGAGTGATGTCTGGTTCTTATTCCTCCTTATTATTACTATTAGCTTAAAACTCTGAGGACTAGCTATCTTCTTCAGCCTTTTTTTTTGCTTCAGCAGCTTCATACTTATACCTTTGTTAATAGATTTTTCTGACTTCACTGATGCAGAACCAATAGTCATTCAGATGTTCAAAGCAGTATATCTTAGCACTATGGAGGTAACTTCCTTGAGAAATATAGCCATTAATGATATTGTTGTATCACTGCTCATCTGTGAGCTTGATTGTCTTACTCTTGTTCTTATGTATATACTGAGTATATAAAGACTTCTGTTTCCTCTTCATCTCTTTCCTCCATGTCTGGTAGTACTCCTTTATGGACATTGATAGAGACTTATACCTTTCTTTCTCTATAGTTGATCTGCATTTTCTGAGCATTGAGATCAATGATTGCCTTGGTCTTGTAAAGTCATTAGTTATCAATGAGGATGTTATAATTGGTGGCACTTATAAATGATTACATCTACTGAGATAGTAGCTCCTTCAATCTTAATAGAAACTTCCCAGATCTTGCTTAGGGGGGTAGCTCATATACTATCTGCTGTAATATAGACTATTTTGGTGAATTCTTCAATGTTCCAGCCTAGATGGTCAATTGTCTTCTTGCTCATGAAGTATTCTCCAGCACTGGTATCAATAATAGCATCAAAGATATAATCTTTAATCTGACATTGAGTATAGGCTAAGGTCTTGTGCTGATCTTCAGATTCTTTATCTGAGTTTTCTTATTCATTCTCTTGTATATTGTGAGCTTTTATGATCTTGTACTCTTAGTTCTTGACAGTAGTTGCAAGTCCTACTCTTAACTGCTATCTGAAGACAGAGACTTCTGCTAGTTGTCCAAAAGTAGCATTGACCTTCTGTTTCTTAAGATCCTTATAGATATCATACTGGTGAATCTTGGTCTTATACAGTTTCTGTTCTTTCTTGCTTTTGCTTTCTCCTGAGACTAGAGTAGTACCTTCAATAATTTGGTAGACAGCTTCATCTAACTCTATGTCTTAATCAATCTCCTCAGGTTGGGTCTTACTTTGAATGGTGATAGTTGAGGTCTTTTTTAGTCTTCCAACTAGCTTGCTGTTGCCCTTCTTGTCATAGGGCTTAGACTGGATTCTGGTAGATTCAGTAACAGGGTAAAATTCAGACTCCTCATAGTATTCTTCATCATCAGTATCACTAATCTCCTTGATAACTACTGCAATAGTTTGTTCTCTAGTTCTGGTAGCATTACTTGGTTGAGCTCTGCACTTTGTTTTGGTCATGCAATTCTTTGCATAGTGGCCTTCTTCTCTATATTTGAAGTATATAATAGTGTATTTCTCTATAGTAGCTACAAACTTCTGTATTGGTCTCTTGTTGGCACTTTGTACTTCTCTAACAATATCATCAATATATATAGTTATCTTGGCAAACTGCTGGGCAAGTTTCTCTACTGGGTCAGCTTTGGTTATCTTGAGAGTAGGTGGGAATAGTTGTCTATTGATGACTGTAGTGGGATAATGCTGGTTGGTTTTGATGGCTCTATCTTGATGCCAGTTATTCTTTCCATTGAGTATTTGGCATGATGTCTAGCAGTTCAATATCTCTATACAAAGACCACTTTCTGATCAAGAGTCAGAGCAGCTAGGGTAGACTAGATTGCTAGAGTAATTTTATGGTAGACTCCTTTTAGAAAGATTGAATTAGCTATCTGTTCCTTGAGGGCATTATCATAGCTAGCCAAGACAATCTGGTAGCAGATTTGGATATAGAATAAGTTGGAATCTTCACTAAGTCTCTGATAGATAGTATTGAGTTGATCTTTGAGAGCTTGCTTAATCTCTTCAGTATAATATATATGTAGTTCTGAGGAAGTTCTTCATATTGGCAAGTTTGGCTATACTAGTATAAGTAATGGTAGCTATATTAAACTTGTCTCTGGCAGGTCCTCTGAGACTGACTAATAGAAGAGACAATTGTATATCTATGGTAAGAGCTCATATAGTAGCAAATTGTTCAAAGTCTTCAATGAATGTCAAGATTGACTCTTTAGTAGTAAATCTATAGAATGTAGGGGGATGTATTTCCATCTTATCTTGAATTCTTACAGGAGGTGACTCTTGTAGTCAGAGTAGTTGTTGTAGTGGTTGTTTGTTTTTTCAACTTAAAAGTAAGGGATTCATTTTAAATCACCAGCCAATAGGCACTAAGTTATTATATAGTAGGTGCTAAGTTCTTCAAGTATATCAGATTCTCTTCAAGGTATAACTCTTAGACTAACTATAAGTTTGTTATAAGCAAGTTCTTATTGAAGTACCTTCCTAAGATCTTATAGTTCTCAAACTTCTTATCTTTAAACTATCTTATTATCTCTTAGATTGCTTATATAGAATTGAGTGTAAGTATACTGAGGAGACTGAGGGGACTGACTTTATTTCAAAGAAAATGAGAGGGGTATTTATATAGAATATAATTCAATGATTACTAAGATAAAAAGCTAAATATAAATTTCAATAACTAAATAAATGAGGTATATAGAAAACTTTAGTTGTAAGTACAAACTTGAGTGTCTGTACAAATAGTTGCATAAGTTCAGAATATCAGTAGATTTCAGTTGTACAAGAAAAGGATACTATTAGAATTTCTGAGTTATATAAGATCAGAATACTAGAAGAATAACAGTTATATAAAGAACTCAGAGCAGAATGTTCAGGACTCTGGGGGCTTCATATTTGTTACTGCTAGAGGTCAGGATATCTTCAAAGGAAATGAGGTTGGCAAACATTTTGTCAATTTCATGTATATTGCCAATTAACAGGATGATATTGTCACTGATGATGTCATTATGTTTGGCAGCAGTAGGGAGAGCAAAGAGATCAGGGGCTCTCCAATCTATAAGGTTTTCTTCCACAAAATAAGAGACAAATGTGGGGTCTTGAAGAGGTCTAACCTGGATGCTGGGGCCTTAGAATACTGAGATCAATTCTTATAAAAATTGTTCTAGATTGTTCTAGAGAATAAAATACCAGAACTCTTCTACCTCATCACTATTGAGAGTGATGGTGGATTGAGCTTCTGTGGCCCCCTGGTGGTAGAAAGAGCATGTTGTACAGAATGAGATACAGATAACTTTACCCTACTGTATCTAGTATGGTCAAGCTACTGGACAATAGCTAGCCTAGATTCAATGAGAGTATAGTGCTCAGTGGGTAGTGGGGGAGATTTTGGCCTATATAGTCTAGGTTTCTTTTTAATAAAAATTCACAGAACTTTGAGTCCATTAAAAAAAAAAAAAAAATGAAAACCTCTAATAAAATAGAAATCTGGCAATATGGTCTTTAAGTTTTTATATAAGTTCATTAAAACTTCAGATAGGGTCTTTAGTATTGTCTGGCTAGATCAGATCTTTTAGTGATAAGTCTGCTAGTATTTCTGAAGTATTTACAAGCTGTACTCTTAATGATTGAGATAGTGCTGATTGAGAATTTCATACTATACTGACCTCTGATTGAGATCCTTCTAATACTGGATAGTTGGTAAGTCTTGAGGTAATTACTTCTCTTCTAGTCTAAATATTACTAATGATTTATTTTCCTATAGTAGCAGAGATTATTATTGTATTAAATATATCTAGTTTAACTATTAGGTTCTTATAAGCTAAAAAGTTATTTAGATTTAAAAATCTTTTCAATTGAGCCTCCAAATATAATATACTAGTTCAATTGAAATAAATTATAAAGTTGAAGCTGCTATGAAGATTGGCTTGAGCCCCCAGTTACATAAGTAATAAAATATTTAGTTATTTTTCTAAAAGTATAAGTTCTTTTTTTT
>RBNI01002538.1:0-18204 GCA_003990745.1 Jimgerdemannia flammicorona | reverse complement strand
TTTTTCTTCTTTACTCTTCTCAATAAGAGTTTTATATATAAGCTCTACAAATCCAAGTAACCTAGGACAACTAGCAGCTGTCTTCCTAGCTCTAGTTCCTCATAAAACCCAAGCCTCAGTAGCCAAGTATCTCAACTCTACTAACTATCACTATATTAGAACCAAGACTACTCTTTACTACTATTTTCAGAATTGCAAGATCTACTATATTCTTAAAGAAGAAGCCAGAGAAATTCTTTATCAATAATTAGACCCTGAGCCAGAAGTAGGTCTAGCTAGAACTCTACCTGAACCCAAAACTGAAACAAAAACTAAACCTAATCTCAAAGAAGCTTTTGATTTAAGCTTATATGAACTCTAGTATATAACTGATATTATATATTTTAATATTAAACAAACCCAGTTATACTAAGATCAAAGCAAAGAAGAGAAAGAGTATCTTACTAAATTTGATTCCAGATATATTACTAAAAAAGATGCACCTATCTCAGAACAAAATATATCTATAGAATAACAGATAGTTATTTATCAGATTCTTATACTAGACCTATAATAGTTACTCCAGCAACTTACACAAACTTAAGAAATACTATCATATTTTATACTAGTATCTCAAATTGTACCAGTAATCTCACTATCAGTAGTTTAACTATCTCTAGTAAACAATATAGCAAATTAACAAATTCTGAACCTTATAGCTCAAATAGCTATAATGGTAACAACTATTACTATTTTAGCTAAACAGATTAGGTCAACAAAAAGTCTGAGCCTATCTATCTTTAATAATACTATATAAGAAGTTCAAAGCTTTATCAGTATAGTAGATATTAATTTCAAAGTCAATCAATTAACCAATAAACAAGTTGCTAACTACCTTCTGATGAACAACTAAGACTACACTATTGAACAACTCTTTGCTACTATTATTGCTTATATTTGCAGAGTTGTTATATTCTTTTGAGGATCTACTGAAGAATAGTAGTGAATTCTTTCTAAAAAAAACTCCTTATATAGAATACCTGACTGTAGTTATTACTTAAAATACAGCAAATGATAACTCTAAATATAGAGACCACTTTTTGGCTCCTTTGCTCAAACAACTCATAATTGCCTAATAATAGTAAAACTCTACAATCTCAAATTTGATATATATGGTAAGAAGGAATTTAAAACCTTTTATACAAAACTTAAGTCACTCCTAAACACTATTGATCTAGGATATATTATCAATAATGAAGCATGAAATAGTATAAGAGCAGACTACTTATTTGATATATTATCAGAATAGCTTACTAGAAAAATCTGAGAACAAGGATACTTAGTTGGTTATAATTACTAACAATAGTATCTGACTAGAATTAAGACTATAGTTAAGTAAATTCTAATAGCTAGATATATTCTGTCTTAAAAATAATTCCATAAACCTAATAAGGAAAAACTATAGATTAAGAAAAAAGTACTTAAGTATGAATTATCCAGAGCTCACTCTATATCTATATTCTGGATACTCTAAAATTCTAAACCTATTTAGTCAAGTATCTTTAAAAAACTCACTAAAGAAGAAATAAATAAACTCAAAAGAAGTAGAGTATACTTTTATTACTGAAAAATGAGATATATAGCCAGTGTTTACTCTAACTAAAAACTCCAAACTATAATATGAGTAACTATTATATATCACTCTGCACTATCTCAATAATCTGACTACTAAAATATTAGACTTTGTCAAGTTAATGACAATAGCTACAGCCCCTACTAAAGAAAGCCAAAAGATAGTTAGATATGATCTATATATAGCTAAAGAAGCTATAGTTTCTAACTAAGAAGTTAAGTAAGTCTAATAGAAATTAGTATTCAAATTACCAAAGAATATATTGAAAGGATATACTATTACAGTAACTTAGAATTGAAAGAACTCTTAGTAGAAAGAGGAGTTATTGATAAAGATTATATAGGCAAAATTATTATTCTTATCAGAAACCACAGTTAGATACATATTATTTAAGATCTCTATTAATTACTATATTGCTCAGATCTTATTTAAGAAAATTGAGTTAACTTTGATTGTCAAAGAAGTCTCTGAACTACTACCTACTATCCAAGAATCCAAAGAATTTAGCTTATCAAACAAAGCTCTAGGCCAACTCACTATAAATAAGGAGAAATAATTCTATAGAAAAATTAAAAGTAAATTTATATCTAGTAGCTAATACTCTTATAATATTGAAATGTACTTATTCTGAATAATTTATGATTACTTCTTATATATTAAAGAATTAGTCCAACAAAGAGCTAATAGAAAAAAGCCTCTTATAATTAAAATTACCACTATTGAATTAGACAAACTACTTACTCTATAAGCTTTCATTAATCAAGCCTCTGTTAAGATCATAATAGATAGTAGTATCTCTGGTAATTTCATTAATGAGAAAACAGTCAATAGACTTAAAGTTCTGATCTCTTCAGTATAACAAATCTAAGCAGTTATTACTATTGATAGAATATTACATATTATTAATAAGAAAGTCTACAATCTATCTTTCAGAATTGATGACTACTAAATATATATTACTCTTCAAATTATATCACTCTCAGACAATGAGATCATTTTAGAAATACTATAGTTAAAATAAGAAAACTCCATAATAGTTTAGATAAACTATTCAGAAA
The DNA here is from genome assembly GCA_003990745.1 of Jimgerdemannia flammicorona. Classification (NCBI taxonomy): domain Eukaryota; kingdom Fungi; phylum Mucoromycota; class Endogonomycetes; order Endogonales; family Endogonaceae; genus Jimgerdemannia; species Jimgerdemannia flammicorona. The sequence goes on along the minus strand of RBNI01002538.1, from coordinate 15,534 downwards.
TAATACCTCAATTTCAAACTATAAGACAAAAAGAACCCACTCAGCTCTAGTAACTCTGGCCTAAAGATTACTTATATCAATAAACTTATAAGAGAGTACTTTATTAGAGTACTATTATAGAGTTCTGAAAGAGTTTTCTGGAAGTTCCAGATATTCTAAAAAATTGTTTTTTTAAGATTAAGATTAATTTCATATAGAGTATATTCTCTATACTTATTGATTTCAAGATTGAGTTAATGTCTCAACTAAAGTCTCTTTTTAAGACTTATTCTGAATGTTCAGAATTTTTATTATTTCAGAAAGTTTAGAAAACTAAAACTAGTCTAGTTGAATTAACATATCACTACAGACAATACCCAATTAGGAAATTTCTAGGTCAGATTAAAAGTAAGATCTAATATAGTACAAGTTTACTTAAGAGTAGTTTGTGAGTTATTAAATAGGTTTATTTACTATTTATAATATTATTATTAACTAATACTAGGAGTAGTGTGTGAAGAAATATTTATATAAGGAAGTATTTGTCTGATTCTTGTTTTTATTCTTAACTGTCTATTTCTAAAGTCTAGAGAAGAGGGTATTTATTCTAATAGGAGGCTATCTGGGCTAAGCTAAATATAGATACAGTACTTTAGTACTTAAGGAGTCAAAATATAATCATATAGTACAAAGTGTAAACTAATATATCAAGAGGTCTACTGTTTAATGTGTTAGAATATAGTTATATAATATTAAGCTAATCTAACTATACTAATGACTGCTAAGCTATTTAATATTATTATCAATATCTAGGAAGAGTAGTTCTTGGATTATATCTCTCTGTTTATTCATAATAGTATATTAGAATAAAGTGATTATTCTATAGAATATTATCATCTGTCTCATATACTGAGTATGATATTAATGAGTAGAGAAGGAGTATTTCATCTTTGCTTTCATCAGATTTACTATTGGTATACTTTCAGTAGATTATAATACTATATATTACAGAGTTGTAGTATACTAGTAATTGTTCTTCATATTGCTCATACTTAGGAGATAGAGTTATTAGTTCTATCTTAAGAGTTATCTGAATATATAGATTATATTATCTTATTTCTCTATTATAGTTGAAGTAGTTTAGCATAAATGTAGGTTAGTATTTATAATAATAGTCATTATTCCAATAGATCTTATAGATTATTATAAACTATTAGTAGAGTTGACAGAGTGATCAGGACTGATAGAGATCCTTGACTAAAAGTTATCTCAGTATCAAAGAGGTCATTATCTTCTACTTTATCATTATTGAACTAAATTATATTATAGACATCCTTTATAATATATCCAACTTGAGACATCTATAGGATGTGATTGTCTGGATATAGAAAGGGTCTATTAGTGATTTAGATATACTTAATATACTTCTGGTTGAGTTCTTGTACAATGTCATCAATTTGACCATAGGTCAGAGTAGTAACCATTTTTATAATAGTAACTCAGAGATAGAAAATAACATATACTACAAGCTTCTGATATTGAAATATCTCAGTAATATCTGTATCATAATGGTGATTAACTATATCTTCCAGGAGATAGTCAATCTGATAGTAGCTTGAGATCTGTCTGATTTAGTGAGCCTTGCTAAGTATATTTAGAGTATTCTATTAGGTTTTTATAAAATAGAGGGATACTAGGCTATGGATATTTATGAGAGGCAAGGGTACTATAACTGGATTGACAATGGTATTCTAAATATTAGCATAGATACAGTTGTAGATTTCAGTAGTTATGACTGGATATATTTAAGTTATAGTTGTTATTTGATTTGTAGTTCTCTATTTTGACAAATTGTATATCTGATATATATACTTTTTATTCTGATTGATAAGGTTCTGTTTTTGTATATCTTATATTCTGTACTTCAAGTTGACTCAGCTTTGTAATCTGTAACTTTAGTTTGACTCATTATTCTGAAAGTAATATATGACTTCAGTGGCTTGAAGGTTGTATACTTACAACTCTCTCCTTCTTAGTTTTTGAAGGTCTTCTAATTTGGTCTAGTGTTGTTACACTATTTGGATGATCAAAAGTTTGATAATATTATTTTTTCTCAGAAAGTAATATGCTTATATGTAGTATAGTTATCTAACATATTAAATTCATATATTAAATAGTTATATATTCAATACTATATATCTAAAGTAATTCTGATATCAATCACTGCTAGAGAATTTCCTCTAAGAAATCTTCTAAAATATCTCTACCTTATTTCTATAGTAGTATAGAGAGAATAAGCTGACTTTCAGTTTTGCTATTTGTCTAAAGAATTGATATTTCTTTTATCTCATTATTGCTGAGATATAGTTATAATATATATAATATAGTAATGATAGATACTGAAGTATTTTAACTAATTGATCAAGAAATTATATTCTTAAACTAAGTCAGTAGCATTCTGGAGGTTTGTTTTAGATTTCTATTTGACAAAATACTTCAAGTAGTTCTTGTAGCCATATTTGTTAATAATCTGTTCAATCTTATATTCTTTATAATTATTAATAATGATATAAGCTAGTGGTTTTATAGTTTAATTCAGAAATAGTTTATTATTATTTTTATTATATTATCTGAGATGTTGAATATTGAAGAATAGGTGGATCTTAATAGTATCTAATAGAACTAATTTGTAGAATATTGGAGAAATTTGAATGGTCTAATGAATTTACTATTCAGTTTTGTAAAAGGTCTGTACTTAAGGTTATTAATATAGTATCCTCAGATATTTAGTAAGACTCTTTCATCAATATTAGTGCTCTGAATGAGTCAATTTAATCTGGATTGGATTCAGATTGGATTCAGATTGAATCCTATCTAGATCAACTCAGATGAAAAATGAGCTGATCTAGATCAATTTGAATCAACTATTGTTTTGATTTCAAAATTAGACAATTAAATATTTACATCAATAACTCAATGAATAATTATTCAATTTTGATGATCTTGGTGTCATTTGAAAGCCCTTAATTTGGCCTTTCTAATGATATCAAGAACATTAAAATCGGATTTGAAGAAATTTAAGTTAAATAATTTTCAAAATTGGCAAGTCAGACATTTTCCTTGATAACTCAGCAATATATAATCCAATTTCAATATTCTTGATATTATTAGAAAAGCCTATTAAGGACTTTCAAATGACACTAAGATTATTAAAATTGGATGATTATTTATCAAGTTATTGATATAATCATTTAATTGTCTAATCTGGAAATTAAAACAATAGTTGATTTGAATTGATCTGGATCAGCTCATTTTTCTATCTGAGTTAAGCTGGATGGAATTCAAATCTGATCTGGATCAGCTCATTTAGAGCACTAATCAATATTAAACATTTCTTTTTAATAATATTAGTTGATATACTGAGATTGTTAGTTTTAGGCTTAAGTTAGATTTTTGATTGCTATTTGGCACAAATTGTATATTTGAAGAAGAAATTCTTTAATAGCTTCAATAGTGGAGGGTTTATCTATAGCTCTGATAAGAGTTAGAGAGATGTTTAGATTCTATTCTGTATTGGCAAAAAATAAGTCATCTCTAGAGAGACTTGCTTGCTATTATTATAGATGAATTTAACTATAGTGAGGTATTCATATCAATTATCTTATTAGTAAGAAATATAGTTCCTTAGCATTTGCTCCAGAGTTAAGTTCATTCTTTCTATTTGGCTATAGTTTCAGAGTAAAAGGCTGTAAATAGTACTAGTTTCATTATAAGGTATAAGTATAGAGTTTTTCAGAAATAGCTAGTATATTTTAGATTCCAATCACTAATAATAATTTTAATAGTGGAAGATATTGTTAAATAGGAGTATAGTAATTTTGGATACTATTGCAGTTATAGCAGTAGATATAAAGTAGGTTTGTTTGCTAAGATAATCTATAATAACAATAATTGCATTCTTCTCATTTTTGATTCAGAGTAATTATACAATAAAGTCTATAGAGATTTATTTCCAATTAATAGAGAGTACTGAAATAGAGTAAAGTAGTTTAGGTTTTGCTAGGATTGAGAACTTGTTATATTAGTAGGCATCACAAGAAGTGATATAGGTCTTCAACTAGTTTACTATATAGGATTAATAGAAGATCCAGAAGATAACTTTATAGTATTTATCAAATTCTAGATATCTAGCTATAGGGGTATTGTGATGAGCAACAGAATTATACCACCAAATTCATAAATTAGCTATATACCATATCTAGTACACTAAGCAACCAAGACTGCTTTACTGTGTCAATTTGTATAATTAGTCAGAGATACCAGAAACAGTATGTTTATCTGTATCAAGTAGATACACCATACCAAGTAGGTATACTATATCTAGTGGATACACTGTACCATCTAGAAATACTTACCATAGATAGTAATCTATAGTTAGCAATGTAGTAATCAGTAGTAACCACAACTATATAAATTACCCCAGAGATAAGAGTAAATAAACCTCAGTCTGAAATTAAATTCAAAAGCAAAAGACAAGTCTGCCTACCATACTTTGAGAGAACTCTATAGTCACTGCTAGGAGATTGTAAGCAAAGTATTCCTTTTCCACTCTGGTTCACTTTCTGATACAAAGATCAATTGATATACTTGCCAGATAAGCCTGAAGAGAAACTCATATTTCCAGAGAGCCCTTAAGGAATCTTGCTACAAGCCAGTCTCCTGATATAACTTTACAGTAATTTGTTCATACAAATGAAGTCAGTCTTTGATATAACTTGCTAAGAATCTGAGTTATTTGCATTAACTGAGTTATTAAGTTATCTGATATTCCCAGAAAAGCCAATTCAGGAAGAGTCCATGACATCTGAGTTATCTGAGTCATCTGTACTATTTAAGTTATTCATCTGTTCTCAGTGAGCCCAATTTAGAGAATCTATACCATTCTCTATTCCCAGTGAATCTGTGCTAAATCGAGAAGAAGTCCACCAAGATTATCATATTAGAATTCACATATATTTAGAGATTGTCATACTATAGAGAGATCACCTATCACCCAAAGAAAGAGGACTACTAAATTGCCAGATCATTATACATAAGGAGATTATCACACTACATAGAGATCATCATACAAATTGCCCACACTATACACAAATTGCAACTATATCCAAGAATCCATCTCAATAAGGAAATTGCCAGAATCACTTGCAGATATCCAGCTTTGACTATTATACTACTAAACATCATCAAGAACCTCAAGAATCTTAGAACATTTTGTTGCTTTTTAACAAAGTAACTGGGAGCTCAAGCCAAACTACATCAATCTCCAATCTTATAATTTGCCTCCATTGAGCCAGACATATTACATTTGAGAGCTCAACTGAGAAGATTTCAAATCAATATAACTTTTTAGCTCATAAGAACCCACAGTCAAACTGGATATATTTGTTACAACATCAATCTCTACTACTATAGAAGAACTAGTCATCACTAGCATTTGGACAGAAAGAAAAGTAATTACCTCAAGACTTGCCACCTACCCAGTATCAGAAGGATCTCAACCAGAAACTAGTATAGCCCAAAACTCTCAACCAGATCAACCAGACAATATAAGTAGTCCTGGTGGAAACTTTGAAGAACTTATACAAAAACTAGAAGATCTCATTATACAAGCCCAGCATCAAGCAGCTAGACACCCCAGACAGGTCCCACTAATTTCGTCTATAGAACCTTTACTACCAGTCCTTGCAGAATTTGAAGTAGCTCCTTTAAGAATACCTAGACTTATTCCACTTTGTCTAAGGTCCATAATACTATCCTCAAGATACCCAAGTACCCCCATTTCTAGTAACAGTTCAGAAAGTAAACCAGAGTCAGAATCTGAATCAAAATGACCAGAAGCAGAGTCAGAAGAAAGTGATAATGCAATGACCACCCCATTGCCAACCTTTGCAGGATATCCAGAGGAAGATCCTAGAGAATTCCTTGATGGAATTGGGAGAATTACAGCCCTGAGAAATCTTCCAAATGAAAAAAAAAATTGACATCTACAAGGCCCAGCTCAGAGAACTAGCCAGAGGAATTTTCTACCAAATAGCAAATAACCTATACTTAGAACTGACAGTACAAATTCAAGCAGTAGCATCTTATGAGCTAGAATATATAGCCATAGTCTACTGTTAATTGAAAAATATACAGGACTATAAGGCTCAAGAATCCATCATAGGGATGAAGATGAACCTTAGAGAATTACCCAGAGTATTCTCACAAGAATCCAGAAGAGAATATATATATATAGTCAGGTTCAATATCACCAATCAAGACATTATAGGTCCAATGATCTTCATGAATGGAATTTCCCCAAATATTGGCCAGTATGTCCACACTCTAGGCATCAGAAGGTCTAAAGAACAAGTAGATACAGTCCAAGGATTATTTGATGTCAGACAAGGAACTACCTGGAGTAACTATGACAAGAAGGATGACAAAGAAGACATCCTGATCAAAGCCCTACAAGGACTCCTTCAAGGACAGGAGAGATCCAAAGAAAGAAGGCCAGCCAAGGAAGGAAAAAAGAACAGGAGTGAAGTCCAAGACCTCAGCTCCAAGTTGGACCAATTGGTCAGACAGATTGAAAAACTGACCATATGTGAAAATTGGAGCAATCAATAAGATAACAGAGGATATCCACCACAGAGGAATCAAGGTTATCCACCAAGAGATAACAGGAACTACCAGTGGGAAGAAAGGAGATACTCTGTCCAAGACAGAGCTCAAGTTCAATGCTTTCACTATAGACAATTTGGACACTATGCCACTGAATATGATAATAAAAGAAGTGACTGAAGGGATTCAGAACCACCAAATCGAAGGAATGAAACCCAGTACAGGAAGACTGAAGCTCATCCTGTTGAAGACTTTGAAGAAGAAAGCAACAGTAAAGACTACAGTGATCTGGGCTTGTATCTAGCCAAAGTCACCACCCGAAAGACAATTTACCCAGCAGAGAAAAGAAAGAGACCTGTAGGAAGACCATCCAGGAATACCAGCAGAAGAATCATCCAAGAGGAAGACAAAGAACATGAGAAAGAGCAGGTAGTAATACCTCTCTGGTCTCCCTCACCTTTTGTCCTCAAGACAAATGAGCCACCCCCAGAGAATGAAGAAATAGAGCAAGAAGAATGAGAACCTGCTGCCCCAAAGCCCAAGAAGAAGTACACCCCAAAGATTATGTCCAGAGACATCTACAATGAAGCCTGGCAGAAGATTCAAGAAGCCAAGATAGAAGTCTCTCTTCTGCAGTTCCTGCAGCTGATACTAGCTAGAGTCTAAAATAAATTTCTGAGGACTACTAGGTCTAGCACTGGCCAAGTTTCAGTCCCACAACAAGAGCCAGCCCCCACTCCTATTCAGCTGCAGAGAGACATGTCAGTACCTATCTATATGGAGATATTGGAGGACAAAAGGTAAAAATCCTCATAGATACAGGAGTAGCTATCTGTATCATTACTAAATGATTCCTAGATACCCTCCAATGGCCTATTGATGGACCATCTAACCTCAGCATCATAGTAGCAGATGGAGCCCAAACTCAACCCCTTGGAGAAGTATGAAACATCACTATCTCTCTTGAACACATTTAGTTCTCTATCTCAAAAGCTATTATCACTGAAGCTATTACCTATAATATAATTCTTAGTACCAATTGGATGAAAGAAATGAATGCAGTTGTTAATATTGGTCAACAAGTACTCAAGTTTGACTACTGAGGTAAGAAGTACAGAGTTAAGATAACTAGCTATGAGCAATTAAAGAAGAAGAAGAAGGTCACCATCCAGGAAGAATATGCCAGCAGTAAAGAGTTTACCACAAAAGAGGAAGAAGAATCTGAAGAGGGAAACAATCTCAGACTCAATTTCTAAATCAACTTAGTGGATGACAGACCAGAAGATAATGTGTGGGTCAAGAACACTGTCTTCATTACTATTGGAGCCATTGTAGGAGAAATCAAAGAATACCCTACCTGTCTCAAGAGACACAAGTGCCCCAAGCACTCCTCCAAGATCATTGGAATGAGGAATTTGTCTGGCACAGCCTTCTCTGAGTGCAGAAGGAAGAAGAAGAAATGCAGATATGTTCCAGAAACACCTGCAGCTAAAGCTATAGAAGTATAAGCAATTTGGGGTCAAGAATCATCTGAGGAAAAAGAAGCTACTGAACAGAAGGTTCCTGAGCAAGAAGTATCTGAAGAAGAAGAAGTTTCTGAACTTATTCCCTGAGATGGCCTTCACTGAACACTACCCAAAAATAATGACCCATGGAATATAGAAGAAGGGCTCAGCACAATCTCCATTATTCCAAAACAAGAAACTCATCAAAAAAGAGCCTTTCAGCTAGGAAGATGTCCATATCAAATGGTCTTCCACTCTCTCTGAGACTACTACTACTATCAGTGCCATCTGCTGGATTAATAAGAAAGACAGAGACTCTAAAGATTGGAACCCCAACCATAGTATAGTCAACCATCTTCCAAGAAGTCACCACTAAGTTACAAAGCTGATCTAGAGAACAAGATCTCTTTATCTGAACAGAAGTATATCTCTTGGCCACTCTTCTCCCAACTTATAACCAAGATGGATACCAATTCCCAAGACAACAAGAGATCAATAACCAGGAACAGTATTTCCAAGTAATGGGATATTGCAACTATAGAAGATACTCAGACTACCAAGACTGCAGACATCAGAAGATCCACCTCAGTCAAGATGTTACAATGCACACATTGAAGAGAGAAGATAACAGAGATCAGAACTTAAAAGGTTAGACCAAGAAACCAGAAAGAAGGACCCTCAAGATCTATGGTTTGAGAGAAGATATCCTAGTTTTCATCAGACATGTAACCTACCAAGAATGGGTAGAAGATGCTACCAACTTCATGGAAGCCCTTGACCCCACAGGAAAAAGAGGAATCAATTATCTCTGAGACCCCTCCACTGGAGCCAGATGGCCACACCTCAACCTCAGAGCCTGGAGACTTCCTGCTAGTAGAGTCTCAGTCTAAGGACAGCCTGAACTCAGCAAGAGTGTTGCCCAATATGCCCTGCTACATCCCAAGACCAAACCTCTGACTAAAGCTCACTAAGAAGATATGAGATATGACCTCTACAGTCTGGATGATAAATCTATCAAGCCTGGAAAAATACTAATGATCAGAACCAGACTAGCCATACAGCCACCCCAAAGAACTTACATTCAACTGACCTCAAGATCTGGACTTGCCAGATATGGAATAACTGTCCATTGATCCAGGATATATAGGTGAAATCAAGGTCATCCTATACAACAGAGTACAGAATGACACCAAATCATTAGAGGACAAAAGATTGCTCAAGCAGTCTTCATGAGAGTCAAGACTCCTCAATTATAAGAAGTCTCCAAACTAACTGAAGGAACAAGGCAAGCTAAAGGATTTGGAAGCTCAGATAAAAAGAAAGTACATCTCCTTCAGATAAATTACCTCAAGAGGAATATTCTCCAGCAAGTATACTGCCAATTAGTCAAACTATACAAAAATCTCATCCTGGAGCCTGGAAAGCAAACCACCTTTGAAATCTTTGCACCACTCAACCCCAGAAACTGCTTCTTTGAATCCAATAAAGATATCCCACATCTGGACATAGAAGGATACACATTTCCTGACAAGATGAATCCAGTGCACTCCCAAGCACCAACCAAAGTTGGGAGACCACCATGTCAAAGAGAACCATTATGGGATATCTGGTGCCTTTTCTTAACCAAACTCATAGAGAAGTTTATAAACTAAACTTATTGGGAAATAGCAAAAGATTCCAGAAGAAAGGAAAGATCCCTCTACAACCCAGGAGACAATGAAGCCTTCCACCAATATTGGAGAAGAATTGATACCCCAGCAACAGCAACAACTAGTAGAACTCCTCAACAATTATCAAGATATCTTCACTATCAATTATGGCAATCTGCCATACAACCCATCATACTACTATAGCATAAATATAGGAAATATAACACCTATCTGGTAGAAGTCTTATAGAATACCCCATTACTTAAAGATATTTGAGAAGGAATATATTCAAGAACTCTTAGACAATAGAGTCATCTGATCCTCAACTAGCCCCTGGGCCAGCCCTATACTTATTGTACTAAAGAAGGGAGGATGGAGACTCTGTATAGACTACAGAAAACTCAATTCAGTAACCGAAAAGGATGCCTATCTCTTGCCCAGAATTGATGACCTTTTGGACCAGTTATAAGATGCCAGATACTTCAGCAGTGTGGACCTTTTTACCGAATTCTATAAGATCTCTATGGACTCTAAAGATATTCAGAAGACAGCCTTTCTTACTCTAGAAAAACTGTTTGAATACCTCTGAATGCTCTTTGGACTTTGCAATACACTCCCCTACCTTTCAGAGGATGATGAATTCAGTCTATATCTCTCTGATCTACCACTGTCTAATTGTATACATAGATGATTCTAACATCTATTCCACAAATTTCGAGGAATACCTACACTACCTAGAAGAATTCTTCAAGCTTACTTGCAAGAACCACCTGAGACTCAATATCAAGAAATGCTACTTTGGGAAACAAAAACTTGAATTCCTTAGATTTATAGTTTTGAAAGAAGAAACTCATGTAGACCCAAAGAAAACCAAGAAGATCAACAATTGGCCAGTTCTCAAGATCCCAAAAGAAACACTATCCTTCCTGATGCTTGTATCCTACTACAGAAGGTTTATCAAAGACTTTGCCCAAATTGCTGCCTCAATTTGAATCCTTCTTAAAAAAGAAGTATCTTACAAATGGACAGAATCACAAGAACTAGCCTTCAAAGAACCCAAGTGCTGTATGACCACAGCACCAATCCTTGTATACCCCAATCTACAGATACTATTCATCTTATATACAGATGCTTCCAAAGATGGCCTGAGAGTTGTTCTAGCTCAAGAAGGATCTGACCAACAATACTATATAATAGCTTATACAAGCTGAGCTATCAATCAGCAGCAGATGAACTATGGCAGTACCAAACTAGAATATCTTGCAGTCATATGGACAGTTAACCTATTCAAGCATTACTTTATTGAAAAAAGGTTTATCTTGATAACAGACCATACAGCTCTCAAATAGCTATTCAACTATAAGGAACCTACTGGAATCCTAGCTAGCTGAATCTTTATCCTTTAGGATTACAAAATCACCATCATCCATAAAGAAGAGAAAGCTCACAACAATGTTGATGTACTTTCCTGCCAACTCTAATAAACTAGAAGAATGGTATACTAAGGAACTATACTAAGGAAGCTCCTCAGACCATCAAGGCACAAGAAGACCTCATTTGAAAATAATATCAGAAAGCTTACCAAGGATAGATGAATACAGAAGAAAAGCTGTGAACAATACACCAACATTGGACCAATCTCAGAACATAAGTCTGGGACATATATACTTAAGAAATGTGACACTTGCCAGAATTACCAAGGAAGGAAGAACTATCAAGCACTACTACAACCAATTGTACTACCAGACAACATCTTTCAGAGATGGGGAGTAGATGTAATTAGACCCTTATCAGTTACACCAAGAAGAAATATATATATTCTTATATTTGTAGAACATCTAACCAAGTGGTCTGAGGCTTTCTCAATAGAAATCGCAGACATCCTGACTATTGTAGGCCTCCTCCATGGACTCACAGTCAGATATGGACCCTCAGAAGAACTTAGCTCTAATTGAGACACAGAATTTATTAACAACATAATTACAAGTTATGCCTGAATTCACAAGATATACCTCAAGAAAACTACATCATACTACTCTCAGATCAATGACATGATAGAAAGAATGAACCAGACCATCAAGAAAGAACTTGCCTGAGTCAATCTTACCAACTGAGACCTCTGTTTATCTGAGATCCTATGGGAAATCCAGAACACCCCTACTGCCTCTACCAAACAAAAGCCCTTTGAGATAATGTTTGCCAAGGAAACTAGAACTGCTGACTATGAGAATCTCAGATACCTCCTCAAGAAGACAGAACTATTATGTAATTAAGCACAAGTTCAGATTATCAAAGCCCAAGAAAGACAAAAGAAGTACTATGACCTGAAGCAGAAAGACCAGAAGATCAAGATTGGAGATTAAGTACTAGTTTGGAGAAGTATAATTGAAATAAATTTGGCCACCAAACTGGAGTCCAAATGAGAAGGACCTTATCTTGTATACAACATCAGAGGAACCAGTATCTATTTAAGATATATAGATTGATGAACCCTCAGAACACCAGTACACATCAACTGCCTCAAGATATATCTCTCTCACTATAAATCAGACAATTGACCAGTATCTCCAGACCCTTATTCTGAACTCATTCCAATTGCTCCCAATTCTCCTTCCAAAATTCTGACAAGCTAATGAAAACCCCCTTCACTGAATCTAGACCTATTAGGAGAACCTCACCCTGGCCAGACATTTATTGCAAGTCCACCAGCTACAGGCCTACTATACAATTGGAGAACAGTTGCAGAACCTTCTAGTAGCAGACCTAATCTACATTAGAAACTCCACTGATCTCATCCAGAAAAACACCACTATTGCAGATAGACTATATATAATCAATAAATAAAATATCCCAGTATTGATACAGGCACAATTCTCCCTGAATGATATATAAAACATAAATCCTGCTACCTACTGGAGCATCATCAACTATGTTGAGATCTTGTTTCCAGAGGAAGAAGAAGAACCTATTTAGTGGAGTGACTCTGATCCCAGTGAAGATACTAGTTTAGGTATTGATGCTGAAGATGCTTATGCACATTGGAATGATGACTAAAGGATTATCTGAGGGCAGACCATTCTTTAGTAGAAGCTGATATGATGAGCAACAGAATTATACCACCAAATTCATAAATTAGCCATATACTATATCTAGTGTACTAAGCAACTAAGACTACTTTACTGCACCAACTTATATAATTAGCCAGGGATACTGGAAACAGTATGTTTACCTATACCAAGTGAGTATACCATACCAAGTTGGTATACTGTACTCAGTGGATATACTGTACTATCTAGGAATACTTACTATAGATAGCAATCTATAGTTAGCAATATAGTAACCAGTAGTAACCATAACTGTATAAATTATCCCAAAGACAAGAGTGAATAAACCTCAGTCTGAAATTGAATCTAAAAGCAAAAGACAAGTCTGCCTACTACAATTTGAGAGGAACTCTACAGCCACTGCTAGGATATTGTGAGCAAAGTATTTCTTTTCCACTCTGGTCCACTTTCCAATATAAAGATTGATTGATATACTTACCAGATAAGTCTGAAGAGAAATCCACATTCTCAGAGAGCCCATAAGGAACCTTGCTACAAGCCAGTCTCCTGACATAACTTTGCAGTAATTTATTCATATAAACGAAGCCAGTCTTTGACATAACTTACTAAGAATCTGAGTTATCCACATTAACCAAGTTATCAAGTTATCTGATATTCCCAGAAGAGCCAATTTAGAAAGAATCTGTAACATCTGAGTTGTCTGAGTTATCTACACCATCTGAGTTATTCATCTGTTCCCAGTGAGCCTGATTTAGAGAATCTATACCATCCTCTATTCCCAGCAAATCCACACCAAATCAAAAAGAAGTCTGCCAAGATCATTACATCAGAAATTGCATACTTTTGAAGATTATTGCACTACATAGAGATTACCTATTACCTAAAGAAGGAGGACTACTAAATTACCAGATCATCACACATAAGGAGATTATTGTGCTACATGGAGACTATTATATAAATCACTTGAGCTACATACAAATTGCTGTTACACCCAAGAACTCATCTAAATAAGGAAATTGCCAGAATTGCTTGTAGATATCTAGCTTTGACTATTATACTACTAAATACCATTAAGGACCTCAGGAATCTTAGAATATTTTATTGCTTTTTGATAAAGTAACTGGAGGCTCAAGCCAAACTACATCAATCTCCAATCTTATAATTTGCCTCCATTGAGCCAGGCACATTACAGTATTATGATATTTAAACAGAATAGTCCTTCAGAGGTTTTGATTATTGGAAAAATATAGTTTATTCTTATAATAAATAGTATTGTCCTTCAATTAGTATTGATAATACTGAGGGTACTTATTAATATTATTATTGCTTAGGATTTCTTAAAGTACTTGAGCTTCTTTAACATTAGCATATACTGTGATAATTTGTTCTATAATGGAATTAGTAATCATAGTGAGGGTCTGTATGAGTTCTTCAATTAGCAGTCTCAAGATTATATCAGTGATAATGTTTTCCTTATCAGGGCAGTATTAGATTTTATAGTTAAAATTAGTGAGAACTTTTATCCATCTGGCTTACTTTTAAGAAAAAGTAGCCTGGGTCTTGATATTGATCAATGATTTATAATCCATCAATATAGTAAAGTATACTCTATTAAGATATAAGTACTATTTAATCAGAGTATCTACAATGGCTAATATTTCCTTCTCATAGATAGTATGGTTAATTTCAGTATTATTGAATTTATAAGAATGATAAACTACAGGATGTCCTTTTTGCATAAGTACTGCTTCAAGAGCTAGATCAGAGGTATCAGTGGTGACTTTATATAATAGTATAGAATTTGTAACTTAAAGTACTAGAGTAGTTATTAAGACTTCTTTCAAATGGCTCTTGTTGGAAGGGAATCTGGTTGAGGACTTCTGATTAGAGGAGGGCATGGAGTGCCTTTGGGGTCTGGGACAGGACCTGTGGCCAGAGTCCTGGCAAGGGGCTGGGATTGGAGAGGGATGGGACTGGACTGGCATCTGGTCTTGGATCAAGGTGGTGTTGAGATGGCTCCCACCAAAACTCTGGGTAGCATGGTGGAGGCTGTTGAGGTGAAATGTGATGCTAAACTTTAGGGCTGGCCATCTGGTAGATGGCGGGGTATTTGATTGTGAGGAGTATCATAATATAGGGCAGGAGGGTGGAGTGGTGCAGACTCCTGAACATTGGCTGGGGGAGTGCGAGAGTATGGAGAATTTTTGGAAGGTAGTTGGGGGGAGATTGGGAGTACCAGTGCCTGACCCTGAGATGGGTGGGTGGTGGGCGGCACTACAGACAAGGCTGGTGGGGGGGGTGGAGAACGAGTGGCTGATGGTTGGTTGGGCTGTTGCAATATGAGTGGGCCTCACAGAACACTAGCGGAGCATCTTTGAGAAGAGCCCTCAGAGGCCTATGAATCTGAGAGTAGTAAGGTGGGAGGAGCTGATGCTCAAGCTCTTCAAGGCATGGTGGATTGGATGGGGCCCCAAGGGGGGGAGGCATAAGAGTCTAGTAAGGAGGATTGTAGAGAAGAGTGGTGGTAGAGTTGTGGTGAAGGTGGATGGGGTGGCATTTGTAGGGACTTGAGAGAGGGGGGGGCCCTATGGGATAGGGTGAGGGCATAGGCTGTATTAATATTACTATAGATGGCAGTTAATAAAGGGAGTCCAAGTGACTATAAAAATAAAA
>RBNI01002537.1:0-18205 GCA_003990745.1 Jimgerdemannia flammicorona | reverse complement strand
ATCACCCACCCCCCCCACCAGCCGAGATTTCAAATCATCCCAGCAGCCCCCCACCCCAACCAACCTCTGCCCCACACCCAGTCTATTCCCGATTACTATCCAAAAGTCCCCCAACACCTCACACTCTCCAAGCCAATGTTCTGGCATCTGTACCAGACCCCCAGCCTGCCCCACATTGTAACACTCCTCACACTCAAAGCATCCACTGTCCACCAGATGTCCAGTTCAGAAATTCAACATGACATTCCTCCGTAGCAACCACCACCATACCACCCAGTATTTAGGAGAAAGCCACCATCACACCTCGGCACTCCAAGACCAGATATCTACCCTGTCCCACTCCTCGCCAATCCCTGCTGCCTGCCAATCACTCGGCCAAAGATCTAGGCCAAGATGCTGTTGGTACTCCACTCCATCTCCAATATCAAATGTTTCAAGTGGGGCACCCCCCAGGAGCAGCCTATCCCAACTCCACATACTGGGCCCCCACAGTCCCTCCCCCTCATTGCCCTGCCAACGCAGGCCAATTCTGTGCGCTCCTTCTACCACTCCCCACCAAAAGTCCTTGAATCATAGCTGCTGAACACCATTCAGCCCCACCATAGAGAGCAGATCTCCAGAGGACCCTCAAGGGGAGGATCTCATCTCCCACACCTTCTGCAGCAGAGGCACCCAACCCCTGCCCTGCAGTTCAGCAGCTCTCTTCAGCCACCAGGCTCTCAAACAGTGCAACTGCTTGGGGAAATCCACAAGGCCTAGACCCCCCCTGCCCACCGGTATCACCAATGTATCCCAACTGACCTGGGCCCTTCTCCCTGCCCAAATCCAATCTCTAGCCACTTTCATCAGCCTCTTCACCATCCATGCTGGGAAGTCCAGATGATAGGCCACATACCACAGCTTGGGGAACCAATATACATTTAGTATTGCCACCCTTCCTGCCAGAGAGATATGGCGGCCTCCCCATCCTCGAAGGGCCTCCCCCCACATGGTCACCCTGCTCTCCCACCACACCCGTGGCAGGACTGAGCCATATATAGAGAGGAATATGCCCAGATACTGCACCACCTCGCCAGAAGGGACAATTGTTCCAATGATGTCCCCACCCACTAGCCCATTCCCTAGCACCATCATCTTACACTTATTCCAGTTGAGCTTCGCCCCAGAGTGAGCCTCATACCAATCTACTGTCTCCTTCAGCGCCTCGACATCTGCCATGGACCCAAGTCCAACCACCATATCATTAGCAAAGGCCCCCACCTTCCACCCTATATCATATATGGAGAGCCCCACCACCTTTCGGCGAATCCGATCCAACAACGGCTCCAGCAAAAGAGCATAGAGAATAGGGGACAAAGGATCCCCCTGAGGAACTCCTCTTCCCAAGGAGAATGCCAGACCATAGTATCCATTGCACATCAACGCCGCCCAACTGCTCCCCAGCAGACTCAACATAGAGGCCCGAAACCTCGGAGGAACACTAATTCGATCTAACACCTTGCCCAGCCAAACCCACCATACCTGGTCATACGTCTTCTCCTGGTCCAAGAAAACCAACCTTCCATCGAGACCACAGGCCCGAGCTCCTTCAATGATACTGTGAATCCAAGCAGTCCCATCTCTTATAAGCCTCCCCACAGATAAGCTGCCCTTTCATTGGCAATACTCAAGAGTGCCTCCCTTGCCTCAGTAACCTCATACTCCTCCACCTCCAGAAGAGCTGCCATTATCTCATCTCTCAACTTCCTCACAACCTCCTCCCCTTGCAGCACTTGCCCCCAGAAGTCCTCACTGATCACCTAGAAATCGATCTCTCTCAGTTCCTCAGCTGCCACATTTTGCAGTGCCCTCAACAGCCACTTCTCCCCCCCAACTACCCCCACTGCCTGCATCAAATCTGCCTCTCCCCCCTTCCTCTCCTCAGTTTGTATAGACTCATCCCAACCATCCTCCGACACATCCTCCAACTCCCCCTCTCCCACCTCGGGGATACCATACTAGATCTGATTATCATCCACCATCGCTGTGTCCACTACCACCTCCTCCGGCCCCTGTCTCCCACTCTCCTTTGTCTTCTCCCCTTGCTACCCAGCCTCTGCCCAGATGCTAGCACTCACTCCAGTACCCTCCTCTATAGCCCCTGCCTTCTGACCCCCATCCAAGCTGGCCAGCAAATCCTTCTGCAGCTGTCTCCCCTTTGCCTTCTCCCAAAGTACCTTGTCCATTCACACCTTCTTGCCCTCAATTACCTCTACTACTGTCCTAGCCTCATAAGCCCTCCAAGTTCTTTGCCTCCTCTCCACAGCCCCGGCAAGATCCTCAAGTGCCTCTAGCAGGTCCTCCTCATCTTCCTCTGACCCCTTCACCCTTGATACCTTGTACTCCACTGGGCCCCACTTCAGCACCACTGGCCAGTCCCTAGCCTTCCCGGTATTCTCCATCCCAAACAGCCTCAACTGGACATCCACATCTCCTGTCCTGAGCTCAGTCCCCTCTCATACCCTGAACCCAATATCGACCACCTCACCATACTCCTTCACCACATCTGTGACCAGCTTCCTCGTCTCCTCCTTCTTCATCATCGATATATCTGCTATCACCAGATGAACCACTCGGGGATCCCAATGCATACACCTCGCCATTGGTACCAAAATCCCTCCAACCACCACACCCTTCTTCACTGCCTCCAGTAGCAGATTCTCCTCTTCAAACTCTACCTTGACTGCCTCCAGCTTCTTCAAGAACTTAACCAAGGCCGCACCCTTCACCTCGCTAGCCAGTAGCCCTAGTACCATCTTCACCATCACTGCCAAGCCATGGAAGCACAGTGTGATGGCAAATTCCGATCTAGACTTTTTGAGTAACGGGGCTACCATGAGGCCTGTCACACCATCAGCCAGGTCCTCAGGTCTCATGCCACACCCCTGTCTAGGTCCCCCATCAGTTGTCACATCTGGATTTTTTTCCAGATTGCCCATCACACTGCTATCAGCAGTCACTGCCTCAGCTACTACACCTCCAGCCCCACTATGCTGACCCCCCAGTAGAGAGGCCTCTATGCCACTCATGGTAGCAGATGCCTTCCCCAGCTCCAGCCAGCCATCTAGCCCAGTTGCCTGCTTTCTCATCCTGACTTTATCTGCAAAGGTCATCCTCCCTCCCCCATGCAGCCTTATATCTCCTCTGCCACCACTCCTGGCCCCGCATCCCCTCATTGAAGCACTTGGCATACCAATACCAGCACCTCGACCCCCCCTTACATGTTGCCAGTCAAAGGCACTGGGGTCCCCCTGCCCAGTATGCTCACCAGAATACATGTTGCTTGCCATGTTGATAACATCAATACTTGAAAACTATCGAAAGTATTGTCTGAAGTTCATATAACCTAAATGTTACCAGAGAAAGATGATCCAGATTGACTCATTCAGAGCACTATCTGGGTAAGATCTCTAATTATCTTGACTATGAAGACAAGTTCATCTTCTATATACCTGAAGAAACCATTAGCTATATAGTTGGTTTTGTCTGAGATATACTTGATTTCTATATCAAAGTTGCCAATAATTTCCATTCAATTGACTTATCTGTGGGTTAGTATAAGCTATATACATATGAATGTATCATAGAGTATAGTGATCAGTATAGATTACAAATAGTTGTCCTAGAAGAAAATAATACTATTTCTAGAGTATAGTGATAATAGTCAGAAGTTTCTTCTCATGAGTAATATACTAGATCTTAGCTGGCTTGAGCTTTTGGGAAAGATAGGCCACTGAGCAATCTTCTTGGCTGAGTACTGTCCTAATAGTAATGTCAAAGCATCTGTAGTCAGTATAAGAAGGTTACCTATTAGAATAACTGTTATGTAGTTCTAAAAGGGGTTTCTGGAAGTTCTAGATGTTCAGGAAGACTGTTTTCTTAAGGTCAAGATCAATTTTATATGGAGTATATCCTCTATGCTTATTGATTTTAAGATTGGGTTGATGTCTCAACCAAAGTCCTTTTTTGGACTAGTTCTAAATGTTCAGGATTTTCCATATTTCAGGAAGTTCAAGGAACTAAGACCAGCTTAGTTGAATTGGTATATCACTGCAGACAATATCCAATTAGGAAATTTCATGATGGAGTTAGGAGTGGGACCTAATGGGGAGTAGATTTACTTAAGAGTGATTTGTGGAATATTAAATAGGTTTATTTGCTATTCATAATATTGCTATATTAGAAGTAGTTATATGAAGAGATATTTGTGGAAAAGTGCTTAGAAGTTGTGTTCAGAATATTCAAGTATTTAAGTCTGAGATTCTGAGGTCTGGGAGAGGGGGTATTTATACTAGTGAGGAGCTATCTGAACTATGCTAGATATAGATATAGTACTTAGTGCCTTGCTGAGTCAGAATACAGTCATATAGTACAAGTGTGATCTGATATATCAAGAGATCATCTAACTGCTGAGTCAGTTTACATTCACGTCATATAAGGCTAATCTAACTATACTATACCTACTAAGCTATTTATAGATTTAGATGCTATCTGAGTAGTCTTTGATAACATCACTATCAATAGCATCATCTCTAATGAAGTAGTTATCTAGAAAGAGTTGTTTATAGATTAATTCTCCTTGTTTACTGAGATAATAATACATTGGGACTTTGTTACTATTCTACAGGATAGCATCATCTGTCTCATATGCTGGGTAAGATATTAGTGGGCAAAGGAGGAGTACATCATCAATACTTTCATCAGATTTGCTGTCTACATATCTTCTATAAGTTATGGTACTATAAGTTGCTAGATAGTAGTAAGCTAGTAACTGTAGTTCATGTTGCTCATACTAAGGTGGTAGAGTTGTTGGTTTGATCTTGAGGGTTGTCTGGAGGTACAGGTTGTGTTCTTTAGTTTCTTTATTATAGTTGAAGTAATTAGGAGTAAATGTGGGTTAGTGCTCATGCTAGTAATCATTGTCTCAATAAGTTTTATAGATGGTTATGATCTATTGTAAGTTCATTGGCAAGGTTGGTGGTGTGATTAGGGTTGGCAGAGATTCTTGGCTTGAGGTTATGTTAGTATTAGAGGGATCATTGTCTTCTGCTTTGTCTTTATCAAATCAGATTATATCATAGACATCTTTCATAGTGTATCCAACTTGAGGCATTTGTAGGATATGGTCATTGGGGTGTAGGAAGGTTCTGTCTGTAGTCTGGATATACTCAAGGTACTTGTGGTTGAGTTCTTATATCATGTCATCTATTTGGCCATAGGATAGAGTAGCAACTATTTTAGCAGTAGTAACTCAGAGGTAGAGAATAATAGTGCTATACTTGTAGAAGAGTTCTCGATATTTGCAGGCAATGAGTTTCTGATATTGAGATATCTGGATAATGTCTATATTATGATGGTGTTTGACTATGTCTTCAGGAGGCAGCTGATCTGATAGTAGCTTGAGATTTGTCCAATTTAGTGGACTGTTCAGGGTATTCCATTGGGCTTCCATAAAGTAAAGAGGTGCTAAGCTGTGGATATTCATGAGGGGCAGAGGGGGTGTAGCTTGGTTAACAATAGCATTCCAAATGTCAGCATAGATGCAGTTGTAGATCTCAGTGATTATGTTTGTATATATTCAGAAGTTAGAGTTGTATGTTTGGTTTGTTTTGGTTTTTGATGTATCTCAGTACTTGGTATATATACATTTGGTCCTGATTAGTAAGATTTTATTTGTATAAATCTTATGTTCCATGACTTCATATTGACTCAGCTTTGTGATCTTGCAGATGATTTCTAGATTTGTTC
Source organism: Jimgerdemannia flammicorona (assembly GCA_003990745.1). Taxonomy (NCBI): domain Eukaryota; kingdom Fungi; phylum Mucoromycota; class Endogonomycetes; order Endogonales; family Endogonaceae; genus Jimgerdemannia; species Jimgerdemannia flammicorona. Next base: position 12,418 of record RBNI01002537.1, on the reverse strand, counting down.
AGGGGTTATATGTGATTTTGGTGGCTTGGAGATTGTGTGCTTATAGTCAGAGTGAATAGTCTAGTAGAGTCAGGTACAATTAATACTAGGGCCTCAGTAAGAAGTCTCTTGAGGTAGTCCATAGTCTGGGTACACTCAGAGGTCCATTTAGTCTTGATGTTTACTCCTTTGTAGGCCAGGCTAGTCAGTGGGACTATGATAGTAAAGTATCCTTAGATAAACCTTTGGTAATAATCAGTAATACCCAGGAAGTGCTGAAGTAGCTTAAGAGTAGTGGGAATAGAAATATTCTTGAGGGCTAATATCTTTTAAGGATCTATATTGATATCTTCAGTAGAGATAATATGTTCTAGATACTTGATCTAATCTTGATAGAACTTGTACTTACTCATCTTGGTATAGAGCTAGTGTTCTCACAGAAGGGTCAGTACTTGTCTGAGATAGGTATAGTATAGCTCTACTGTTTTGCTATAGATTAGTATATTATCAATATATACAAAGATACAAATATTGAGCAGTGGTCCAAAGATGTCATTTATTAGATACTAGAATATTATTGATATATTGGTTAAACCAAAAGATATGACTATGTCCAAACCACATTCAGAAAGCTGTCTTCTCAATATCCTTCTTATCAATGAGGATCTGGTGATAGCTATTTCTTAAGTTCAGTAGAGAAAAGGTCTTTGTCTTAAAGATCTGGTGTAATAACTCATCAATCCTAGATAAGATATACTAGTTCTTGATAGTGATCTTATTGAGAGCTCTGTAGTCAATATACATTTGCAGAGAGCTATTCTTCTTCTTGACAAATAGAATGAAGGCTCCAAATGAAGAGCAGCTGGGTTCAATATATTCTTAAACTAATAGTTTAGTCAACTCATCCTTAAGGGTCTTAAGTTTGAGTTAGGCCAATTGGTAGATACTCTTATATGGAGGTTTAGATCCTAGAATAAGGTCAATTCTATATTGAATTTGGCACTTAGATAAAAGTTCTTGGGGATTCTGGAATACATCTTAGAATTCCTCAAACAGTTTTTGAGCTTCTGATAGGATTGGACTACTTGGGACTTTGATGACTTCTTGTATAGTACAGATGAAGTAGTGTTTCTTTTTTTATAAGAGAGTCTCTTTATTTGAATGACAGAGATAATTTTGATTCTTTGGTGATTATTATCTTTCTGGGGTATCAAAGTGATCTTTCTACCTTTATAGATCAGATTAACCTCATTAGTTCTCCAATTGATGTCTGGGTTATACTGGGTCAATCAGGCTTTTCTTAAGATAATGTCTTATTCTGAAAGATCTACAATACTGAAGTCTAACTTCTCTTGATAATTATCAATCCTGAGCAATAGGTCTTCACAGATCTTGATCAAAGATACAATCTTGCTATCACCAAAGGTAATACTCCTTTTCTCAGTAGCTGGTCTGCTTTGGGCTCTAATTCTCTTAGTAGTCTTAGTACTGATATAGTTTCCAGTAGCTCTGTTATCAAATAAGACATTGATATTCTGTTTGTAAACTTGGCTTATAAATTTGATACAACTGTCCTCCTTCTTGATGGTATTGAGCTCTTCATCCTCATTATTGTCCTAATTGCTATCAGTCTTCTCAAAGTCAGTTTCTCTCCATCCTTTATAAGGAGAGTGATCTTGTTTGGATTCTTCAGTCTGTTGGGCTTAACATCTTTCAGAATTGATTTTGAAAACTTTGAAGAGATATATGTATATGACATTTACTAATATATTCCATATAATATATTTAAATAGAATGAGAGTATTATCTATATAGTACATAACTATCTGCAATTCTCTTATATCAGTTTTCATCATCTTCCTTCATAGTGATAACCTTTTGACTGAGGGGTTTATTGGTTGATCTAAATCCTTTCTTATCATAGTCTGTCTGGAAGAGCTTGGGGACTTTTTTAATGATAAGATCTTGATAGATTTCTTCAATGATTGCTTGAATAATTCTTTGGCCTACTTTGACTTTAAATGATATATCTCCAAAATTTTGCAAGATGATATGGATTTCACTAGTAAATTCTTAGTCAACTACTCCTCCTTCTAGCCTAATGTTGAATTATTTAACCAGACTACTTTGCTCAGTAAGGCAGATATATATCCTTTAGAAGCTTGTATTGCAATCTCTATTTATACTATTATATTAGTATATTGTAGAATAGTGAGATCTTGGTTACTATAGAGGTTATATCCTATATCAGTGGGATAGACCTTAGTGGAGATAGTAGTCTTATACTATATCTTCTATACTTTAATGACATTCTTAGAGTTCTTCTTTCCTGGGCCTTCTCTGATAACAGTGATGTTCTGGTTACTAGGTTCACCTGATCTGTTTTTCTTCTCAGAGCATCTAACTGAGATGTATTCTATCTTTCTATAGATAAAGTATAATCCTTTTTCATAAAGCTACTTCTTTTCATCCTAGTGGAAGGTCTGAGTCCTCTGGGGTTTCACTGGTTTCTTTGGTCATTTCTTTGATCATTTTTTTGATTATTTCTCCTAGTAGAGTTCCTCCTATCTTGGTTATTCTTCTTATGTTCTGAATTTTGTAGGGCCTGTATAGTAATGATTTTACAGGCTCTTCTTTATACTTGGGTAAAGTACTATGAGTAGTGGAGACATTCTTGGGAGAGACCTTATTTCTTAATCTTTTGAGTGAGCCAGTCTGATAGGGCTGCAAAGAGGTAGTTGGCTCTGGTACCATTGATAGTCAAATTGTTTTCCTGATAGATAAGTCCTATAGTTTTGAGGTAAGCATCCATCCTGATGATAAAGGTTTCTAGGTCCTCCTCACCATTCTTGTGAAACTTCATCTGGACCAGTTTGTTCCAAGTTTCTTATATATAAACTATATTTTGAAATTTGGTCAGTAGCAGGGCCTTGAGTCTTGGGTCTACTATATAGTCATCTCAATCTGATCTGTTATAGGCAGCTGCTTGTCTATTAACTTAAGAGTGGTCTTCCCAGATTACTGAGTGTTCTTCCAAGATATACTAGAACTCAGCTATTATTCCAGTAAAGAATATGGCTACTGTTTTCACTTATGCTGCTGATGTGGCAAATAACTGTTAAAGGATGTTATTTTGATTGTTATTGAGTATCCCTATAGATACTTGGTTATTATTCTATTAGTTTGCTTGATAACCTGTATTAACTATATTGATAAAGATTTCAATATTGCTGTTTTTTCCACTGAATATAAGGATTTGCAAGATATTAGTTGTTCTGTTCAGCAATTTGTTTTACTATTTCTACTAGCTGGATAGATAGTGTAGCAATATTGATATCTATCATTATATTGACTATTAGTGGTGGCAATGCTTTCTCCAGTAATATTCAGATTATATAATCTTTCAGCAATATACTCAAGTAATTGTTTTTAGAGAAAAGATACTAGTAACATAATGACTGATGATATGGACTAGATAGAGTTGCCCTAACATATTCAACTAGCAGTATGTGGGGAGGAGCCATGGCTTAGAGAGAAGTATGAGGGGTTTGCTGACTGATAGATGAGAAAGGAGAAGAGAAAGTACTGGGGAACAGGGAACAGAGAGGAGAGACTTCTTTTGCTCAAACTACTTAGAGCAAGCTAAGCTATACAGACATCTTTTCACAAAAAGTAATACATTTTTAAGTTTTTACTTCACCTATACTAGTATACTAGGTACAACAGAAGTCTGACAATAGTTCACAATAAGTTTCATCAAAATCTATTAAGTTTTTATCAAATGGTGACTTAAGATTCATTAAGCTCTGAGGACTTAGAGAGGAGGAGACCTGGCCTGGACCTCTCCAAGAGTTTTGCAGCAGTGGTAGGAGTTGGTGCTACTGCTGATGGGACAGGTAGTCAGAGGAGATCTGCTGGTATTGAAGGCTGATATATAGTGATAGGGGGCAGGAGAACTACTGTTAGGCCCATGGGGGTAGGGCAGGGGAGATATAGTATTGATAGGAAAGAGAGTCAGGTAACTGGTCAGATGGTGGGTCAGGTGACTGCCAGGGGACAGAGGTCTGGAGGTGTGATGGCTGGAACTAGTATTCCTGAGACTGGGTTAGTGGCTGGGCTGGTGGCAGGGGGAGGAACTGCTGGTGGACTTCCTGGAGCTGGTGGGGTAACTACTGATATCTTGGGAGGTAAGGAGAAGATGATGATAGTAGCTAGCTTTGGAGAACTAGTAGTATATTCTTTTTTCCACAAATCAGTATTAATGTGGATAATTTTGACAAATTTTCTTAGACTGGGTTTGTCTGTCAGAGAGGTTTTGTGACTGGTGGGTGAGGAGATTGCTGGTGCAGAGTCCTTAAAGTTTATTCCATCAGTGAAGGTAGTGGAGATTGGCTTTGTAGAGGAGGAGGAGATGGTGAAGGCCCTGGAGAAAGGATTAGTGATCAAGAGTATCAAGGTTGAAATGGCAAGATTCCTGAGGTGGGATCCACATACCATATATCTAGTGGTAGAAGGGTTACTGACTCTTGGGAGATAGGAGACTAAGGAAATGGTGGCAGAGGCACTGGTGGGCTTTAGTGAGATAGTTGACTTTGAATTCATGTTCTGAGAGGAGACTAAGCTGAGGAATGGTAACTGTGAGGTAATGATAAGACTGGAGTGCAAGGAGGCCATGGGGCTTATTAGAGACTGGCCAGAGATGATTTGGGTTGGTAGTCAAGAGTGCAAGATATGGAGGAGGAAGGGATCTGAGCAGGAGGAGAAGGAATTGTTACTGGCTCTAGAGGAGAGAGAGGCTGTGAAGAAATTGAGAAAAAGGAGATAGAAGAAGTTTACAAAGGACTAGATATGGGTTCCAACTGATGAAAAGAGGAAGAGATGGCAGAAAGAGAACTTGGATTACCTGCAGATAGTTCTCCAGAGTTCACAGATAGAGAAGGCAGTAAGGGTGGAGCCAGCCAGAAATCAGTAGAGGAGGTAGAGATAGCCAAGGTGTCATTTTCACAACTAGGTAGTGTGGAGAGTTCAGCTCATACACTAGTGACAGAGAAGTAGGCTGATATAGAGGAGGTGGGCAAAGGGAGTTTTGAGAAAGTCATAAAGGTAGTGCTAGAGACTCAATTGGAGGACATTTAGATAGCAGAAGTGGTAAATATCTATTGGGAGTATCCAGAGACTGGTGAGGTTATATGGCTGGAGAAGATTACTGAGGAGGATGATCTGGTAGATATGGCCTCAGATGTCTCAGCTAATAGAGAGATACTTCAGGAGTTGAGTAGAACTTCCAGGCCAGTCACTCTGGAGCTGCTAGTGATGATGACTGATAGTTGATATCAGGCAGTACTTGAGGAGCTTATGGAGGAAGATATTAAGGAAGTGGATATATTTCACAGTTCTCAGGAGACTTGGGAGGGATTTCTCAATATTACTATATATGTAGGGGTCAAAATTGGTGACAGTAATGGTAGTAGTACTGCTGGATGATAAAGGGTATGAAGTTGATGAGACCAGAATGACTGACATCAGGAAGGTGACATCAGAATAAGTGGATTTATTCTGTAGTAGTACTAATGGAGCATGTATTTGGAGGGCTGTCTGTGAGGAATAAAGAGAGATAATCCATAGCAGGGCTGAGAAGATAGTGGTGATTTTGACAGAGCTTTAAATAATTTTATCAATAATGATGAACAGTCTATATATATTATCTCTAAATATCAATGGTCTGTATGATAGAATTAAGTAGTAGTATTTGTTTCATTGGCTGAAAGTCAGAAGGTATGATGTAGTGCTTCTTCAGAATTTTTGAGCTTATAGTGAGCAGGATTATGAGAAGTGGAGCAAGAAATAATATGGCAGTACTGGTTGTAATGGGCAGGTAGGCATCTTAGTGGATATTGGTAGAGGTGACTTGATAGAAGTAGAAGTTTATGGTAACTGGATAATTTAGGAAAGATTGAAAGAAAGACTGGAAGATGGACTGGTGGTAGCCTCTACTTACCTCCTGATAGTTGGTAGAGAGCAAAAGCAATGGGTGGAGAATTGGCTAACATAGGAGAGCCAGGAGGAGGTGGGGTTGGACATTCTGAGGGGAGATTTTAATATGGTTCATGACAGGACTCTGGATAGGTCTGATGATAGAGTAGGTATGGCAGTCTCAGTAGGAGAGAGATATGAGTTTAGTGGATGGTATCTAATGGTGGTAAGTAGAAAGGCCTGGGCCCTTTACTCAGTAGCATTTGGTGGATGAAAGTCTGATGGAGATGAGGATTGATTAGATTCTGGTAGCTGAAGATTAGAGAAATATTTTGGACACTGTGGGGGTGTAGTGGTGCCCTTAGTCAGATCATTGGAGAGTGGAGGTGAGTAGCAGATTTTAGGCAGTCAGTGGGGATAAGAGTTGCTAGCAGCTCAATATAGCACTCCTCTAAAGGCAGGCAGAGCAGGAACACTTTATAGAGATAGCAAAGCAGGAGGTAGTATGGTGGAAGGAGAAAGGACAGCAGATAGAACAGTAGTAGGGTAAATTTAAACATTTGGCTGGTACTTATTGGCAGGATGTAGGAGAGGTTGTCAGACATCTTTCTCCGGTACCATTCAGATTATACAATCTTTGGAAGGCACTCATGACATCATTTTTAGAGTAAAGAGACTAACAATATGGTAACCGATAGGCAATCTGAGGTATATACTGGGTAGGGTGGCCCAAGTACTTTCAAATGGCAGTAAGTTGGGAGGGGCCCAGGCCTGGGGGGGGGCATGAGGGGGCTGCTGGCAGGAGGATGAAGAAGGGATAGAGGTACTGGTGGAGGACAGGGGTCTGGGAGGGCGAGCTTTGCAGAGACAGTGAAGGGGAGATAGTAGGCATCAGGGCTGGAGAGCTGGCTGAAGAGGGGCAAGGAGACCGAGAAGGTGGTGGCATGTAGAGGAGTAGCCCTTAGAAGGGAGGGCAGTGGAGCTGGGGGAGTAGTGGCTGGGAGGAGTGTGACTGCTGATGGCGACAGGACTGCTAATCTGGAAAAAAATCCAGATATGATGGCTGTTGGTGAGACTGAGTGGTTGAGGCTTGGAAGATAAGGAGATTTGGCAGATGGCATGATGGGCCTGGCGGTGGCCCTATTATTCAAAAAATTGATCTTGGCATTCGCAGTTACACTGTGCTTCCAGGGCTTAGCAGTGACAGCGAAAATGGTACTGGGGCTTATTGCTAAGCAGATGGCAGGAGCCGCATCAGTGAAGTTTCTGAAGGAACTGGAGGGTGTGGAGGTGGGTTTTGAGGAGACTGAGCTGCTGGAGGAGGCACTGAAGATTGGGTTGGTGGTTGGAGAGGTGTGTGTTCCAATGGCAAGGTGTCTGAAATGGGATCCGAGGGTGGTCCAACTGCTGGTAAAAGGAGTGCCCACAGTGATGGCAATGGAGATGAGAAAGAGAGTTGAGGATGTCATGGCAGAGTATGGAGAGGTGGTGGATATCGGATTCAGGGTCTAGGAAGGGACCATGCTCAGGACTGGGGACATAAATGTGAGGATTCGGCTGGCTGAGAAAGAAGCTACTGGGAAGGCGAGGGACTGGCCTTCAGTGATAGTTTGGGGAGCGATCTTGTGCAAGGTGATGAGGGTGAAAGGAAGTGAAGAGGAGGAAGAGGATTTATTGGAAGTGCTAGAAGAACTGGATGGGGCTGTAGAGTGGCGAGCAAAGGCTTGGAAGGCTTTCATGGAGTTGATGCACCTGGAGGTAGTGGATGGAAAGAGGATTTGAGTAGACAAGGTGCAGTGGAAAAGGGCTCAGAGGCAGAAGAGATAGAAGGATCTGCTGACTAAACTGGGGGGCAGACCACAGGAGGATGTGAGCAAGATGACGAGTGTGGAAGGGGCCAAAGCGAGTGTCTGGGCTAGTGAGAGGAGTGGGAATGCTGGGGTGGAGACAGAGAAGGTGAAGGAGGTGAAGATTATTGACCCATATGCTGATGGCACCTTGGAGGTTTGGGATGAGGTCTGGGAGAATTCCCCCACTCCTTCTCCTCTTATCAGGCATGGCCTGGCTTCCAGAAACAAGACTGGGGAGGATGTGATGATGCTGGAAACCCAGCAGGTGAAATTCGGCATTCCAGAGGTAATGAATGGGGGTCATGTAGTGGCAGCCAGGGAGGAGGAACTGGTGGATATCCTGGAGGTGTGGGATGAGGATGCGAGTGCTGGAGCTGACACCACAATGCTGAATGGAGGGAGGCTGGCGACCTCTGGAGGGAAGGAGGTGGGGAACTTACTTTGGATGTGCAGGATGATGAATAACCTGGCGGCAGAAGAGTTGGGGGAGGTGGACTTACAAGTGATGGGGGATGAGCACTGGGTGTAGATTTTGCAGGGGGATGGAGTGGTGATAGTACTGAAGGCAGAAATTCTCATGGTATATCTGGAGGAGGAAGGGTATGAGGTGGATAAGGAGTGGGAGGCAGAGATGGCAGTTATCACTGGGGAGAGGGCTGAGTACTGTTGGAACAAGCATCATGGGTTGTAGCTTTGGCAGGAGGCTTGCATTGAGTACAGAGAGGAGTTTGAGGAGAAGGCAGATGGGGAGATGAATGAGCTGTTGGCTAGATTGGAGGTTCAGAGGGCTGAAGAGAAGGAGGTGATGGCAGAACATAATCTGAACATGGTACAGGAGGAGATGAGCATGGAGTAGTAGAGATCAACTAATAACAAATCATATTTCATTATGAATAGTACAACTAACATTTTTTCTTTGAATGTGAATGGGCTATGGGGTGCTGTTAGACATAGGAACATTTTTATTTGGCTGAAGAGATTGGAGGCCAATCTCTTCCTCTTGCAGGATATCAGGTGTGAGGATGATTCAGATAGGATAGAATAGACAAAGGAATGGGGTGGTATGGCGATTTGGAATAGCAAGATCAGGATTCTGGTTCGGAAAGGCAGAGGGGAGATAAGAGATGTGAGGAGCTGGGGGGAGAGACTGGTCTGGGGTAAGTGGATTTGTGTAGGCTGGGAGCCAGTTACAGTTGACTTCTGTTACTGCCCTGCCATATGAGGGGAGCATGTAGATTGGGTGAAGGGTCTCCAGGAGAGTGGGATCCTTGCAGAGGCTGGGGTGGATATGCTTGGGGGAGATTTCAATATGGTTCGGGATATACAGATGGATAGAACTGATGGAGGACAGGGTGCTGAGAGCAGGAGTGGGGGGCTGGTGATGTGGGAGGAGGTCAAAAGACTAGGAGTGCTGGTAGATACTGGTAGGGAGTACTGGGGGAACAGAAGGGTATATATGCATTGGGCTGGAGGCCTGGGAACAAGGATTGACTGGATTCTGATGGCCAACTGTTGGGGCTGAGATGTTTGGAAGTCACTGGAGGTGGAATGGTGTCCATGGTCAGATCACTGGGGCCTTTTGAGACAGGGGTGTTTTGGGGAAAGTGGAGATGGGCCTGGACATTGGCACCTAAATTCCTCCTTGTTAGATGATGAGTCCCAGTGGGAGGAGTAGGCTAAAGACATTCAGCTGAGGGTGGAGAACTGGCAGTAGGAAGGGGCCTCGATTGGGGTTCGGTGGATGAGGATGAAAGAGATGGTCAGGATATACTGGAGTAAGGCTGGCAGAGAGGCTGGGAAGCAGCAAAGGCAGAGAGTACATTGGGCTTCTACTAGATTGGCTAGGCTCCTGGAGGAGTGGGTGAGACTGGTGATAGTGGAGGGAGAAGAAGATTGGAGAATAATGAGGGCAAAGATAGAGGTTGGGGAACTACAACAGGTGCTGTGGGAAGAGGAAGAGGCAAAGATACAAGACCTGGTGGCATGGCTCTATTAGCAGGGGCTGGAGGAAGGGGAGAGGTCTTCCAAGTTTCTCATGAGGATACTTAGGATGAGAAGGGTACAGCAGTGGTAGGAAGGGATACTGGACTTGGATGGTGTACTAGTGCATGGTATACAGGATATCCTTGGATTGCTGAAGGAGCGATGGAGTGGATTGTGGAGTGAGGAGGAGGGTGGGGTGGATGCTACTACCATTGACCAAACATTAGAAGATTGGCACTCACCACAAGTTGAGGGACTAGGTGACCTGGTAATGCCTGTAAAAGAGGATGAGATCTACCAGGTTCTTGCTGCGACAGCCTCAGGTACAGCACCTGGGGAGGACGACCTACCCTGGGACTTCTGGAAGTGAATGGTTGGAGTCCCAGGTATGATGGGAGAGTTGACAGCACTGTGTGACTTTATATTGCAGACAGGGAGATGGGTGGGGGAGCAGGATCTTGGGCTGATGATACTGCTTTATAAGAACAAAGGAAGGTGAGAGGATTGGAAGAACTGGTGGCTGATAATGTTGCTAGATATGGACAGAAAGTTGGTGACTAAGGTGGTGGTCGCAAGGCTACAGAAGGTAGTCCAGCAAATTGTAGGTGTTGAATAGAGGGGCTTTGTAGGTGGTCAGCTCATTAGAGATGGCACAGCCTGGGTATATGGAGTTATTGAAGGAGCTAGAGCCTGTGGACTGGATGGGTGTCTTGTCTTCTTGGACCAGGAGAAGGCTTATGACTAGGTGCAATGTGTCTGCCTGGCAAAAGTATTAGATAGAATTGGGGTTCTAGTCCAATTTCGGTCAGCAATGATCAGCCTACTGGAAGAGAGTAGGGCTGTACTTATATATAATGGGCATAGAGGGGTAACATTCCCTCTGGGTAGGGGGGTGCCCCAGGGGGACCCACTGTCCCCCATTTTGTATGCTCTTTTCTTGGAACCCCTAATGGACAGAATTTGGTGGAGGATAGTGGGGCTCTCTATCTATGGCATTGGTTAGAAAGTTGGGGCCTTTGTAGATGATATAGTGGTTGGTTTGGGATCGATTGCTGATGTCGAGGAGCTCAAGAAGACAGTGGAGTAGTATGAGGAGTACTCTGGGGTAAAGCTGAATTGGCACAAGTGTGAAACAATGGTGCTGGTAAATGGCCTGGTGGGAGGAGAAGTTATTGGAACAATTGTCCCCACTGGTAAGGCAGTGCGGTACTTGGGCATCTATCTGTTGGTCTATGGGTCAGTTCTGCTCAGGCTGTGGTGGGAGCAGCGAATTGGAATTTGGGAGGAGGACCTCCGGGGTTGGGGGGGAAGACACTTTTCTCTGGCAGGAAGGATCTCAATTTTGAATATATACTGGCTGCCAAAGTTGTGGTATTTGGCTTATCATCTGGACTTCCCAGCCTAGGTGGTGAAGTGATTAGTGAAGGTGGCCAAGAGATGGATTTGGGCTGGCAGATGGAGTCAGATTGGTTGGGAGACCTTGTCCCTACTGGTGGCGAGAGGTGGTCTTGGGCTGGTAGACTTTCCCAAATGACTACACTGCTTGAGGGCATGGTGGCTTAAGAGAGTGGTGGAGTTGTGAGGAGGGGGTTGGGTTCCCCTGCTGCAGAAGGTCTGGGAGAGGTGGTCATCACTGAGAGGCTTGACTGGTGATCTTCTCTCATTGGTTGGACTTCAGAATACTGCACAATTGCAATATAAAGGTTTCTGGTGGGGGATAGCAGAAGGGGCACACTACATTGGTATTTACTGGCAGGGGAATGAGGGGGAGGAGGCTTGGGACCCAGCAATGTAGAGATGAGATGGTATACTACTAGGCAGTATACCTTTACTTGAGTTCGACATTAGTGATGGAGTAGAATGCCAAAGAGGACCAGGCCAGGATCTGTGGCCTAGTGGTTGGCAAGGAGTTGGAATTGGAGAGGAGTAGGACTGGTATGGTATTTGGACCTAGAGTGCCGCAGTGCAAAAATGGATGCCACCGAAGTACTGAGTAGTCTGGTGGTGCATGCTAAGGAGGAATGTGATGCTCAACTTCTGCTCAGGGCACCTTATCATTGGGGGTTGCTTTGACTATAAGGAGTATCATAATGTAGGGCAGGAAGGGGGCTTTTTATAGATACCAGAATATTGGCTAGGAGAGTGTAAGGTGTTGGGAGACTTTTGGCGGGCCATTGGGGACTGCTTGGGGGTAAGGCATAGGGGAGATGAAGTACAGAGGAGGTGGGAGGACCTGAGGGATCAATTGGTAGGAGGGGTAGAAAAGGAGTAAATTACCTTAGGCTGGGCATTGGCTATTTGGATTGGGCTTGGCCAGTCACTGACTATTTGTTTTTGAGGATGAGAGGCAACAGAGCTTGGAGAGCCGGTTATCATGGTAGCAGTGCCTTATGGAGGACACCTTGACATGCTGGTGGCTTGGTTGGGGGCTGCAGGGGGGTTGGAGGTGCCGCTTGGTGGAGAAAATCTGTGGTCAGAGTGGTGGGAGAGTTGGAGTCATTGGTGAGAGAGTGATCTTTATCTGTGAAGAGGTGGGGAGGGGCTCCCCTATGGGGATCGGATAGTGGGTGGTGATATTGTATACTTATTCATAGACTGGTAATGAAGATGGAGTCCAAGTGACTATAAAAAAA
>RBNI01002536.1:0-18206 GCA_003990745.1 Jimgerdemannia flammicorona | reverse complement strand
TCTCTCTAAGGAGCCCCCCCCCCTACACTCTTGTGATTAAAGACCACTAGATCATTAATCATCTCCACCCTCTCACTACTCTGCTCATAGATCCTCTCTACTAACCAATACCTATGCCTACTCTAAGGACTCCACCCAATCCACCACTCTGTCAGTACATCTCCCATCAACCCCTCCCATCTTAACAACCTCTCCTATATACCCAACTATTGCACCTCTTCAAAAACATAAAGCTGATGGCCAGCTATCTCCATCTATAGAGCTATATAATACCTATCCTACTATAAGCCACTCATTGCCCACACCCCCTATCAACCTAGTTCTCAAAACTTCTCAATGAGATTCTGTCATCTCATCACACCCCTCAGTCCATTGATATTCAAAGAGAAGATTTTAGTTGTACTGTTTATAGTTAATAATATTTATCAATAGAGAATATTTACCCTAAAATTCTATACTCATCTTATTACTCTCAAAATCCAAGATCCTTTCTGCCCCAATTTTGTCTACCTCTCCCAGCTGAGCCACTAGTGCTGCAAAGATCTCCTAATAGTTGACTCCATTCACAGCCTCTATCTCCTACTGGTATTCCTCATATACTATCTGCCACTTGTTCTGTCTCTTCCTTGGTCCACATATATAGGCTACACAATCATTTACAATAGCCCTAAGCACTTCCTCTCTGGCATTATCTACTTGATAGACCTCAGCCTCTAGCAGTGCTGCCATGATTTTATCACAGATTTTCCTTGGCACCTCCTCACCCTATAGGATTTCCCCCCAGTATCTCTTGCTTAGCACCCTGAAGTTCTCCCACCCCAGCTCTTCTACTGCCACATTCTTCAGCATCTTCCATAGCTACTTCTCGTCATCTACAGCTTACTCAACTCCCTCAGCCACCTCCTCTGCCCCCTTCCTTGGCATTCCCCTTGCTGACTCTTTCTAATCCTCCTTTAGCACATCCTGCAGTTTCTCCTCCCCTGTAGCCCCTCCAGGCACTCTATACTGCAAGTGCTCTCCCTTGACCATCTCTGTATCCTCTGTAACCACACTCATCTCAGAACCTCCACTTGCTCCCTGGGGCACCTCTGGGGTCACTCCTTTCTCTCCTGTCCAGGCACTTACTCATAAACCAGTATCTCCAGTAGTGGACTCCTCTGTCAGCCCCCCTCCTAACTTCACCAACAGCTCCTTCTAAATCTGCCTCCCTTGTACCTTCTCTCAGAGAACCTGGTCATCTACACCTTCTTACCATTGACCACCTCAACCACTATTCTAGCCTCATACTCCTTCCAAGTATTCTGTCTCCTTTTGACTGCCCCCACTATATCTTTTAATATCTCTAGCAAATTCTCCTCCTCCTCTATATCTCTATCACTCTCAATACCTTGCATTCCACAGATCCCCACCTCAGTACTGCTGGACAATCTATCTCTTTTCCAGTATTCTCCTTCTCTGCCAGCCTCACTCTGGTGTCCACATCTTTGGTCCTGAGTTCTATTCCCTCTAAGACTCAAAACTCAATATTTACAACATCCACATACTCCTTAACTACTTTGACAACCAACTGCCTAGTCATCTCCTTCCTGACAGTTAGTAGGTCAGCCACTATCAGCTGCACCACCCTTGCCCATCCCATGGCTTAGTCCACCATCAGCAGTCCTATCTAGATTGTTTTCCAGATTGCTCATAACACTCTCATTAGCAGTTACTCCTTCAGCCTCTGTACTACTAGCCCCCCTACTCTTGCCCTACAGAGGAGCTCTTCCCTTCTCCCCAGCAGCTTCCTTTCCATTCCCCAGCCCCAGCCATCCCACCAGTCCCTTTGGCTGAGCTTCCATCTTGACCTTATTGGCAAAGATCAACCATCTGCTCTCCTGCTGCCTTGTTCTACCTCTTCCACCACTATCAGTTCCCTGTCCTCTCAAGGAGGCTCTCAGTATCTCCAAACCCACACCTTGACCCCACCCCACATACTGCCAGTAAAAGGTACTGGGGCCACCCTGCTCCATACACTACTCAGAATGCTCATTGCTCACTATGTTATTAGTATTTTTTTACCAAAAATATTTTTCAAATTATTGTCAGAAATTTATGTAACCTGAATGTTACTGAGAAAAGATATATAGCAAAGACCACAACCTTTTAGTTTACTCCTAAAATTTTCAAACACCCAACTCTGTACCAAATCCTATCCAATAAGATCTCTAATGAGAGAGCATAGTGAATCAGTGACAGTGGATCTCCTTGTAGCTAGTGCTCCTAACAAGTCAATTTAATCTAGATTAGATTCAGATTATTTTGGATTGAATCTCATGCAGATTAACTTGAATGGGATTCAAATCCTATCTGGATGGATTTGAATCAACCATTACTTTGATTTCCAAATTAGACAATTAAATATTTACATCAATAACTTAATGAATAATTATCCAAATTTGATATTCTTAGTATCATTAGAACATCCTTAATAAGGCCTATCTAATGATACTAAGAACATTGAAATTGGATCATATATTGCTAAGTTATAAATGAAAATGTCTGAATTGCCAATTTTGGAAATTTTATCAAGAACATTTTCCTTAATATCTTAGCAACACATAATCTGATTTTATTGTTCTTGGTATCATTAGAATGGCCTTATTAAGGGCTTTCAATTGACACCAAGATCCTCAAATTTGTATGATTATTCATTAGTTATTGATGTAAACATTTAATTATTGAATTTGGAAATCAAAATAATAGTTGTTTTGAATCCATCCTGATGGGATTCAAATCCTATCTAAATCTCATCTAGATTGACTTGTTAAGAGCACTACTTGCAGCACTCCTCTGCTCAGAGAGAAGGACTCTCCCCTTTGTCTGTTCATCCTAATTGCCATCTAACTCTCCTCTAACAGACAAATCAATAATCTACTGAACCCTGAGGGAACCCCCATTTGCTTCAACACTCACTCCAGCCATAAATACTAGACCCTGTCATATGCCTTCTCTTGATCCAGAAAGACTAGTCCACCATTGATCCCAACTACATGAGTACCCTCAATAATACCATAGACCTATACTGTTCTATCTTGAATCAACTGACCTCTGACAAAGCCCTGCTACTCAGCCACTAGTATCTACTAAGCCACCCCTTGTAGCCTGATCACCAAAATCTTTCTCATCAATTTGCTATCCATATCCAGAAGCATGATTGGCATCAAGTTCTTTCAATTCTCTCTTCTCTCCTTGTTGTTATACAGCAGAGCTACAAGTCTCAGGTACTGTCTCCCAATTCAGGACTATGAGCTAATGATCTCATCATATATCCACACTACATATCTCCTCTAACACAACCACAATGCCAGCCATCTTCTTCCAAAATCCCATGGCAATCTGTCCTCTCTGGAGGCTATCTCAATGCTCATTGTTACCAAGATCTATAATATCTCCTCTCTATACACCAGGCCTCTAAGTTTGCCCAGGCCTACAGCTAGGTCTGGGTGCCAATCCTCTAGCTGCCTTTCAATGCCTACAGAGAGAGTGATGGTATTGAATATTTTTTTTTTATTTTTTTTTTTTTTTATAGTCATTTGGACTCTGCCTTTATTACCAGTCTATGAATAAGTATACATCATCACCACTCACTACCCAATCCCCATAGGGGGGCTCCTCCTCACCTCCTCACGGATAAAGATCACCCTTTCCCCAACTACGCCCACTCTCCCCTCACTCTGTCCACAAATTTTCTCCACTAAGCGGCATCTCCGACCACCCTGCAGCCCCTAACCAAGCCACCAGCCTGTTAAGGTGTCTTCCATAAGCCCATGCCACCACAACAACTGGTCCCCCAAGCCCTGTCTACTCCCATCCTCAAAAACAAATAGCCAGTGACTGGCCAGCCCTACCCAAATAGCTAATGTCCAGCCCAAAGTAATCTACTCCTTCCCTATCCCTCCTACCAATCTATCCCTCAAGTTCTCCCACCTCCCCTATACTTTATCTCTCTGACGTCGTACCCTCAAGCAATCCCCAATTGCCTGCCAAAAGTCCCCCAACACCTCACACTCTCCTAGCCAATGTTCAGGTATCTGTACACAGCCCCCCTCCTGCCCTACATTATGGCACTCCTCACAGTTGAAGCAACCCCCTACAATAAGGTGCCCTGAGCAAAAGTTGAGCATAACATTCCTCCACAGCATGTGCCACCAGACTACCCAGTACTTTGGCAGCATCCACTTTCTCACTGTGGCACTCCAGGTCCAAACACCATGACAGTCCCACTCTTCGCCAATTCCAACTCCTTGCCAACTGCTAGGCCACAGATCCTGGCCTGGTCCCCTTTGGAATTCCATTCCATCACTAATGTCGAACTCAATTAAAGGAGCATCACCCAGCAGTATGCGCTCCCATCTCTACATTGCCAGGTCCCAATCCTCCTCTCCTTCATTCCCCTGCCAATGAATTCCAATGCAGTGCACCCCATCTGCTATCCCCCACCAAAAACCTTTATATCATAGTAGGTTAGTGTTCTGAAGCCCAACCAATGAGAGGAGATTACCAGTTGAGCCCCTTAGTGATGACTGCCTCTCCCAGATCTTCTGTAGCAGAGGAACCCAACCACCTCCTCTCAATTCCACAGCCCTCTTTAACCACCATGCCCACAAGTAGTGTAACCATTTTGGAAAGTCAACTAGTCCAAGACCACCTCTCACCACTGGTAGAGACAAGATCTCCCAACTGATCTGACTCTGCCCTCCAGCCCAAATCCATCCCTTCACTGTCTTCACCAATCTCTTCACCACCTAGGCTGGGAAGTCCAGATGATATGCCAGGTACCACAACTTCGGCAGCCAGTAGACATTTAAAATTGAGACTCATCCTACCAGAAAAAATTGTCTTCCCCCCCAACTCCACAGGGCCTCCTCCCAGATTCCAATCCTCTACTCCTACCAAAGCCTGGGCAGAACTGACCCATAGACCAACAAATAGATGCCCAAGTACCAAACTGCTTCACCAGTGGGGACGATTGTTCCTATAACCTCTCCTCCCACTAGGCCATTGCTGAGCACTATTGTTTCACACTTATGCCAATTCAGCTTCACTCCAGAGTTCTCCTCATACCACTCTACAGTCTTCTTGAGCTCTTCAACATCAGCAATCAAACCCAAACCAACCACCATGTTGTCTGCAAAGGCCCCAACTTTCCATCCTATACCAAAGACCGAGAGTCCTTCTATCCTCCACCTAATTCTATCCATAAGGGGTTCCAGAGAAAGAGCATACAAAATGGGGGACAGTGGGTCCCCCTGGGGCACCCCCCTATCCAAGGGGAATGCTATCCCTCTATGACCATTACACATGAGCACAGCCCTACTCTCTTCCAGTAGGCTGACCATCACTGACCAGAACTGGAATGGAACCTCCATTCTATCCAAAACTTTCACCAGCCAGACTCTTCATACCTGGTTGTAAGCCTTCTCCTGGTCCAAGAAGACTAGATGCCCATCCAGTCCACAGGCCCTTGCCCCTTCAATAACTCCATATACCCAGACAGTGCCATCCCTGATGAGCTGACCACCCACAAATCCCCTCTGCTCAATACCCATGACTTGCTGGGCCACCTTCTGTAGTCTTACCACCACCACCTTAGTCACCAACTTTCTGTCCATATCTAGCAACATTATCGGCCACCAGTTCTTTCAATCCTCCTGCCTTCCTTTGTTTTTATAAAGCAGTGTCACTAGCCCAAGGTCCTGCTCCCCCACCCACCTCCCAGTCTGTAGAATGAAGTCGCACAATACTGTCATCTCTCTCATCAACCCTGGGACTCCAACCATTCGCTTCCAAAAGTCCCAGGGCAGACCATCCTCTCCAGGTGCCATACCTGGCATTGTTGTGGCAAGAATCTGGTAGATCTCATTTTTCTGTACAGACATCACCAGGTCACCTAGCCCCTCAACTTGTGGTGGGTGCCAATCCTCCAATGCTTGGTCAATAGTTGCAGCATCTGCCCCACCCTCCTCCTCACTCTACAATCTACTCCATCTCTCCTTCAGTAATCCAAGAATGTCCTGTACACCATGCACCAGTATACCATCCGAGTCCAACACCTCTTCCCACCATTGCTGTACCCACCTTGCCCTGAGAGCTCTTGTAAGAAACTTGGAAGGCCTCTCCCCTTCCTCCAGATCCTGCCAGCAGAGCCATGCTGCCAAGCTCTGTGCCCTTGCCTCTTCCTCTTCCCGCAGCACCTGTTGTAGTTCCCCAATCTCCATTTTTGCCCTTATTAATCTCCAATCTTCTTCTCCCTCCAACATCTTCAACCTTGCCCACTCCTCCAGAAGTCTAGTCAATCTAGTAGAAGCCCAATGCACTCTACACCTCCTCTGCTTCCCTGCCTCCTTGCCAGCCTCACTCCAGTAAATCTTAGCCATCTCCTTCATCCTCATCCACCAAACCCCAACTGAGGCACCTTCCTGCCACCAGTTCTCCACCCTCAGCTGAATGTCTTAGCCCACTCATCCCACTGGGTCTTATCATCTAACAAAGAGGAATTGAGGTGCTAATGTCCAGGCCCATTCCCACTTCCCCCAAAGCACCCCTGTCCCAAAAGCCCCCAGTAATCTGACCATGGACACCATTCCACCTCCAGTGACTTCCAAACATCTAGACCCCAGTAGCTGGCTGTCAGAATCCAGTCGATTCTTGTCCCCAGACCCCCTGCCCAATGTATATAAACCCTCCTATTCCCCCAGCACTCCCTATCAGTGTCTACCAGTGTACTTAGTCTTTCGACCTCCTCCCATGTCACCAGTCCTCCACTCCTGCTCTCAGCACCTCACCCTCCATCTGTTCTATCCAATAGTATGTCCCAAACCATATTGAAATCTCTCCCAAACATATCCACCCCTGCCTCTACAAGGCTTCCACTCTCCTGTAAACCTTTCATCCAATCTACCCGCTCACCCCATACTGCAGAACAGTAGTAGGAGCCAACAGTAACTGGCTCCCAGCCTGCATGAATCCACTCACCCCAGACCAGTCTCTCTCTCCAGCTCCTCACATCCTGTATTTCCCCTCTGCCTTTCTGAACTAAAATCCCAACCTTGCCCTTCCAAATCGCCACACTACCCCAGTCTTTCATCCACTCCATCTTATCAGAATCATCCTCACACCTAACATCCTGCAAAAGGAAGAGATCAGCCTCCAATCTCTTCATCTAAGTAAAAATGTTCCTATGTTGAGCAGCACCCTGTAACCCATTCATGTTTAAAGAAAAAATATTGGTTATACTATTCATAATGAAATATATTATGTTGGTAATCGATCTCTACTGCTCTATGCTCATCTCCTCCTATGCCATATCCAGATTATATTCTGTAGCCACCTCCTCCTCTTCTGCCCTCTGAGCCTCCAATCCAGCCAGCAGTTTGTTCATCTCTCCATCTGCCTTCTCCTCGAACTCCTCTCAGTATTCTATACATGTCTCCTGCCAGAGCTGCAGTCCATGATGCTTGTTCCAGCAGTATTCAGCCCTCTCTCCAGCAATGACCGCCATCTCTGCCTCCCTCTCCTTATCTACCTCATACCCTTCCTCCTCTAGATACACCACAAGAATTTCCACCTTCAATGCCTTCATTACTCCATCCCCCTGCAGTATCCCTGCCCAATGCTCATCACTCATCACTTGCAAGTCCACCTCCCCCAACTCTTCCGCTGCCAGGTTATTCATCATCTGATACATCCAAAGTAAGTTCCCCACCTCCTTCTCCCCCGGAGTTGCCAGCCTCCCTCCATCCATCATTGTGGTGTCAGCTCTAGTACTTGCAGACTCATCCCATACCTCCAGAACATCCACCAGTTCCTCCTCACCAGCTGCCACCACCTGTCCTCCATACACTACCTCCAAAACTCTGAATTGTACCTTCTGGGCCCCACACATTGGCACATCTTCTACTACCCTGTTTTGGGAAGCTGGGCTGCACCTGATAAGAGGGGTAGGGGTAGGGGAGCTCTCTCAGTCCTCCTCCCAAACCTCTAGCATGCCATCAGCATAAGGATCCTTACTAGTCTTCTCCTTGTCCTCCCCTGCCTCCTTCTTGTCCTTCCCCTCCCCCTCACCAGCCCAGATGCTTGCTTCAGCTCCCCCGGTGCCCTTCACCTTGCTCGTATTCCCCAGTGGTCTGTTATCCAGCTTGGCCAGCAGCTCTTTCTGTCTTTTATGCCCCTGAGCCCTTTCCCACTACTCCTTGGTAACTCAAATCCACTTTCCATCCACCACCTCCAAGTGTATCGACTCCACAAAAGCCACCCAAGCCTTTGCTTGCCTCTCTACAGCACCATCTATCTCTTCTAGTGCTTCCCATAAATTCTCCTCCTCCTTCTCACTTCTCTTCACCCTCATCACCTTATACAAAATTGCTCTCCAGACCATTGCTGAAGGCCAGTCTCTTGCCTTCCCAGTAGCTTCCTTCCCAGTCAGCCGAATCCTCACATCCACATCACCAGTCCTGAGCGAGGTCCCTTCCCAGACCCTGAATCTGATATCCACCACCTCTCCATATTCTGCTATGAAATTCTCAACCCTCTTTCTCATCTCCATTACCATCACTGTTGGTACTCCTTTTACCAGCAGTTGGACCACCCTGGGATCCCACTTCAGACAATGTGCCATTGGAACACATACCTCTCCAACCACCAATCCAACCTTCAGTGCCTCCTCCAATGGTGCCACCTCTTCAAAACCCACCTCCACTCCCTCTAGTCTCTTCAAAAACTTTATAGATGCAGCTCCTACTACCTGCTTAGCAATGAGCCCCAGCACCATTTTTGCTGTCACCACTAGGCCCCTGAAGCACAGTGTAACTGCGAATGCCAAGATCGATTTTTTGAGTAATGGGGCCACCACCAGACCCATCACACTATCTGCTAAGTCCCCTTGTCTTCTAAGTCTCAGCCACTCAGCCTCACCATCAGCTGTCACATCTGGATTTTTTTCCAGATTGACAGTCCCATCACCATCAGCAGTCACCCTCCCCCCAGCTGCTACTCCCCCAGCTCCACTGCCCCCCCTTCCAAGGGCTGCACCCTCCTACACTATCACCTTCTCGGTCTCCTTGTCCTTTCTCAGCCAGCCCTCCAGCCCTGATGCCTGCTGTCTCTCCTTCACCATCTCCACAAAGCTCGCCCTCCCAGATCCTGAGTCTCTGCCACCTCCTGGGCCACCCTGCCCAGTATGCACCTCAGGTTGCCTGTCAGTTGCTATGTTGTTAGTCTCTTTTCTCCAAAAATAATGTTGTAAGTGCTCTCCAAAGATTGTGTAACCTGAATGGTACTGGAAAGAGATGGCTTTGGTGATGTTAAACAGTGTTGTTAGTACAAAAATGATCGGGCAATCAGATAAATGTACCCACTACAGCTTGGATGTCAATTTTATTTGTCTCTGTGTTCTTTTTTATTTTGTCAGAGTACTTGTCTTTTATGTATTGATTCATGTTCAAAGTCATACCCACAAGCATTTTGAACTTCTGGCTGATATAGTTTATGGGGGTGGATGAAACAATACCATGTATGTGTCAAAACAAACAAAAAGTATCAATAGGTGCATCTTAATTTTTTACCTACAATAATTACAAACAACATCATCTCCTATCTTAGCACAGTGTTGCCAGATTTCAGAGCAAGGATTGTGTGGAAGGTGTGGAACTATTAGGGATGTTTGACTTAAAGCATCATTGGTACTGTGAACTATTGAAGACTGATCTGTCGACATGTGTATTTGCATGTTTGCATATATATGTGTATATGTGTATGTATATTGTGTGTATATGTGTGTGTATTATATTGTGGATATGTCTGGCATATGAGTCATGTAGAGAATTTGGATTGGAGAATTCAGTTGAAGGATTCAGATAAGGATTCAGATTGAAGGATTCGAATTGGAGGATTCAAATTAGAGGATTTGAATTGGAGGATTCAGATTGAGTGATTCAGATTGAGTGATTCAGATTGAGTGATTCGGATTGGGGTGGTTCAGATAGGTGATTCAGATGGAGCAATTTAGATGGAGCAATTCAGATTAATCTGAGTTGATTTGGATGGCTTCGGATTTGAGATTCGGATCAAACCATCATGTGACAAATCGAATCCAGATTTGATTCAAATTGACTCATTCGGAGCACTACTTCTGCCTGATATTTAGGCACTCCTCATACTCTTGAGTACCTCCTTTTATCAAGTAGTCTATCTAGTAGTTCAGCATAACATTATGCTGTAAGACTCTCCACTATACTATCCAGAACTTAGGAGGAATCTACCTTGCCATCTGCTTGTTCTACTGTTAAATATTATTCCAATCCCACCTCTCACCAATCTCTACCCCCTGCCATACCTCAGACCATAGATCTTGCCTATATTTCTGAAGGTACTCTATGCTGTCCTCTAAGCTGAAATTATCCATCAGTGCTCTGCCTAATAAAAGGTGATCCCATCTCTATATCTAGGGTCCCCATTCCTCCTTTCCCTCATCTCCTCACCATCAAAGACTAATATAGTATACCCTATCAGCCACCTCCCACCAGAATTTCTTAAACTGCATCCTCTAACTTCCCTTCAAAGCTACCAGAGAGAGAAGATCCCCAGTCATACCCCAGAGAGAGAATTAGATCTTCCACATCCTTTATATGAGAAGAACCTACTCTCTGCCTCTCAACTCACTCACTTGCTTCAACCACTATACCCTTAAGCAGTGAAGATGTTTGGAAAAATCCACCAGACCCAGGCCTCCCCTGTCCACTGACCAGGTCAATATCTCTCTTGATTATATTACTATATCAGCTTCTAGTTCTAGTTGAATATAGCTAAGATACCTGATCTGAGTAGCCTTGGACTCCCAACTACTCCAATGATCAGAGTCTAACCCTATATATTACTAAAAGTAGCTGAGAGTAATACTTACTATCTAATTACTTTATATTAATTAGAAGACCCCACTGATATAGTACCTACTCCAGCCCCAATAACTGCTCTCAGCCTGACACCCTACTGGTTCACTATAATTGCCCTTTCTTCTATCTATAATGACTATCTCTTCTCCTATCTCAATTCCACCTGAAAAACAATCATCTATACCAGTATCACACTTGTTGAGAAGCTTACCAAAGCTCAGAAGACTCTACCACAGACACTAAGGACCTGCAGGTAATCTATATTGATACTTAATACTTAAGGTTAGCTGATATTTTGTTTTTTTTTTTTTTAACAAACTCAATGTTCTGCAGATTTTTATTGGAAGAGAATCTAGACTATATAGGCCAAAACCCTCCCCACCACCCATCAAGCACTGCTCCCCCATTAACTTAGACTAGCTATTGTCCAGCAGCTTGACTATACCAGATATAGTAGGGCCTATATTGGCCCACATCTCATTCTGCACACTATGCTCTCCCTACTATCAAGGGGAACCCAGCCATATATCAATGACTGAAAGTGTATGCCTGAGACCCCAACATATATACAAGGCCATGCCCAAGCTGAATAGAATAGCCCCTGCCACCCCAAAGAGAATGACAGGCAAAGAAAAACTCTCATCAAAGTATATCATAGTGGGTAGGGTCTAGTTCTCTCAGTTGAGATGAGTAAAGGACTTATACATGAGGTGGGAGAAGACCCTCAATACTCTACTACTCAAGCTTGTGGGCCTTGATCACATTGCTGTATCAGCTCTCAGTTCTAGTTGAGTGTAGCCAAGATACCTGAAATGGGTAGCCTCAGGCCCCCCAACCCCCCCCAATGACTGGGGGCCAACTCATCAAATTGTCAAAAAAAGCTGAGAGTGATACCTACCATCTAACTGCTCCACACCAATCAAAAGACCCCACTAAAGCAGTACCTGCCCCAGCCCTGACGACTACCCCCAGTCTGGCACCCTACTGGTCCACCATTATCACTCTTCCTCCTATCTGTAATAGCTATCTCCCCTCCCATCTCAACAATACCTGAAAAGCAGTCATCTATATCAGAATCATGCTTGTTGAAAAGCTTGCTAAAGCCAGAGGGCTCCACCACAGACACCAAGGACCTGCAGGTAACCTATACTGAGTACTTGATACCCAAGGTTAGCTGACTTCCTATGTAGCCTGAGATATACTGAGACAGCACCTTGTTGGCAACAGCAAAAGGAAGAAGATACCATACCAAAACAGATATACTCCAGATATAGTCAAAGGTACTAGAAACTGCAAAAAAGTGGAGAAGATACCAATCCAACACTGATAAAAGGGTAACTCATCACCATTGCCTCCCTTCTACTGCCCTGCAATAGGTACAGCAAACCAACCTGAGGTAGAGGGGATAATAATTGTGAAAAGTGAACTTGGAAGATTGCCTACCAAACCATTGTGACTGGTAAGGTAGCGGAGAAAGGTGTAACCATCAATGAGGTTAGCTGATATCTTATATAGCTCATAATATACCAAGATGATACCTTATTAATGATGGCAAAAGAAAGAAGATACCATACCAAAACAGACACACCTCAGATGCAATCAGAAATATCAGAAACTGCAAAAAAGTAAAGAAAGCACCAATCCAACACTGGTAAAGGGGCAACTCATCACCATTGCCTCCCTCCTACCATGTCTATGCAGACACAGCAAACCAACCCAAGAGTAGAGAGGGTAAAAGTAGGGAAAAGGAGACTTGGAAGGTTGCCTACCAACCTTGGGTAGCAGAGAAAGAGATGCCTATTTTGAATGTCAGGTTAGCTTCAACTGGTTTGTTTCAAATTTCTTCCTAAACCTCCAATTTGGGTTGGAGCCTGAAGAGCTTTACTAATGACTATTCGTTTCTCGCTGATGACAGCCGCCATCCATGCAACCAACGGTTGACGGTGGTGGGATCGAGCACACGCGAGATGGGAATTCTATGCGGGCACACGCCAATCCTTGGCTGTCTGTTTACAACATCAACAAGTTGTCGTTCCACAAACCATTGCCCAACTGATCCAACTCAACCAACTCACGCAACCTGATGAACTCGCGCGCATCGGAGCGCCAGGCTGGGACAGGGAAAGGCGGGCTGGATGCGAAAGACGAACGACACTTCAATACAAATTAGTTTTGAACCGCACGACCCCCCCCCTCCCTCCTGGTGGTTGCTTATCCCATAATCACAGGAGCCTGATCGCAGTGGGTTACGGCGACGAGATGGTTGGACGTTGTGGAAAACAAGACCGGCCACGTCCACGTGAGACCTCTGCGGGTTACGAACAGGTTCGTGCGCTAATAGGCGTCACGACGAAGCTTGATGGCTATCTCTCTTTTCGATTTCTACAGCAAGATGCAGTTGTGGCAATGCTTTCGATTCGTTTTGTTTTCACGACAGAGGGGTATGAGAGTCTCTTGCAACGTTGTTGCAGCATCATGAAACAAAGGGAACACGTTAAATGACACACTTCGTTTTTAAAGGACGATAGTCGATGCACTATATTTTTCGCAGAGACAATCTCCAAAAACCAAAGAGCCGCATGCTCCGAAGAGCATGTCCCCAGAAAAAAGGAAAAAAAAAAAGAAAAAAATCCTCCCAAAGAGAGGATACAAAGGGGATGCAATACTGGTTTAGTCAAGAGTATATAAACCTGGCCTGGTCATATACGCCCGCCCAAGCGAGGCATGCCGTGATGTCGTACAGATAAAAGATGCACCGAAACTAACACAAAAATCAAACAGCCCGCCTTCACACCCTTATTTCAACTCACTCAACACAAGCCTCTTGCCGACCTTCCTATAGTCATGATGATGCTTCGCCTCCTCCTCCTTCATTGTGCCGTTGTAGCTCTCGTCTCCGAATTCATAGCCGCCCGCGTCGAAGTAGCCGTACCCGCTTAGCATCGACTCCTGCTCCTCCATCTCGAGAAGACGCTGGCTGGCAGATACCCCTGTCGGGTACCGCTCGTTCTGGAGCATTATCTGCACTTCCACTAGGTAGGATTTGAGTGTACGGAGAAAACGGGCTGTTTGGCGATGCTTAGAGGAGGCGCAAAACTGGGGTGGGGGAGAGGAGGAAGGGAGGGAGGGTTATGAAGGTCAGATGGATGCACTGGGATAAATTGAAACAATACATACAAGATCCAAAGAGGAACACTTACAGCGATCCCCTCATCCTTAATGATATACCCCAAACCAAAACCATTGGCAACTACCGGGCCAAACCCAAACAACCTCAACGCGGGGTTCCCACAATTCGACGTGGAAATTATCGTATGATTGAGCGTAGCCCATCCCTTGTCCTCAAAGATCCTCGGCAACCTCCTATCCCTATCTGCACCATACAACCTCTTCCACACGCACTCGAGCGCATACAAATGTCTGTCCTGCCCGAGCCCCTGGGAGCACGCCCGCGTGAGCACCGAGTGCTTTTTGATGGCTTTGCGTAACGCGTTCAGCTTCTCGGTAGGAGGCGCATCCGAGCAGAAGGTCTTAACGAAGTCGGTTGACTCTAACGTCGCGCTGCGGATCGCTTCTGTGCGTCCGTGAAGAAAGGCTTTGGTCATCGCTGGCTCGTAGGTACATTCGACTTTGCCGTAGAGACCATAGTAGGCCGCTTGGAAGGCCATCTGGGGAGAGGGGGGAGGGAAAGTAGAGCGGTTTGTGGGTTTATTCCATTGTGCATCACATAATTTCGATCCCATAATCGCCAAGACAATATCCTCCCCCAGGAAAAAAAAATCCATACCTGCACAAACGCATCAGGGCTCAACTTCATATTCGTGATAAAGCTCTTCCCATACTTATCGAACTCAAGCACCTTAACATCATTCTGCAGGATCAAATCACTGAGTCTCGTCTCCGCGAACCGGATCCCCGTCCTGACCTCGGGAGTCATGACCCATTCGATCTTGCGGGGGTTGATGTCCGGGGTGGCCGGCGACAGGCGACCGCCCGGAAGCGTAGGCGGTCGGCGCGACTGCGCGATCGACGAGTGGAACAGCGTGCGCGTCTGGCTGCTGATCGACTGCGCGAAGCGAAGAATCGTGTCCGTGTAGATGTCGCTTACAAAGCGCAAGACCGTGTGACCATCCACGCCTGAGGATGACGAAGGGTAGGGAAGAAAGGTGAGGATCACGTGCAAGGCGTGCGTCTACTCCTCTTACATCCCCGAGAAACCAAAATCAACCCACCTGTATGCTCGAAGTTGATCCCCGCACTCCCGTTCTCGCATACAATGACTTGCAGCTTATCATACCAACGGTTGGTACAGGTCCCAACCTGCACGCCCTCCCTAATTTCATAGCTCCCACACAGCATATTCGTGCTCAAATCGTCCGAGCTCGTCGGCGCGACATGATCGAGACACACCACAAACAACGCCTTATCAATAACACCAAGCGCCTCAGCATTAATCTCGTTCGTATTTAAGGAATCCCTAATCGTCGCCCACACGCGCCTATTCTCCGTTGTCAGCACACCAACAGCATGCTTGGCGATCTCCGTAATAGGCGTCTTTGCCGCGTCGTCGCGTATAGCGCGCAAGTTGGCAACAATTTCCTTATCACTAAGCGCAATATTGCCATCATCATCAAAGACCTCGAAGTGATAGAACTGCGAATGCGCAACAACGACGACATGGCGTGATAAATTATCCGTCGAGATCGTACAGCCATTGTCGGTGGGCAACCGCGCTGTGGCGAAGAGCCGCTCGAACTGCGACATGTCTAGGGGGGTGCCACGGAATACGTCCGGCTCAAGCTGCTTGGTGCGAAGCGCGTGGATGAATTTGAGCGTCGACGTCACAAGCGACGCCGCGCGCACAACTTGATCATTGCGGTTCGGCGTTGGATCGTCCTCGAGCAAGAAGAACGGGTTCAGGTTCAAAACTACCGAGTCCGTATATTGCAGGTAGGAGTCGTACCAGAACTCCTCGATGTACGAAGACTTGTCTGTCGCATAGGTCTTGAGACGCTCTTGAAGCTCTGGGCCCTCGTTGGTGAGAAATTCTTCCGCCGCGGCGACCGTCGCTTGATGTTGTGTATGCGTCTGCGGGTGGTGGGGAGGAATAGGTTAACATAGACATTCTTTGTCAGAGAGGAGGACCCGTCACACTTGGGTATGGGGCTGTGGCCCAGTAGGGGGCTCATGAGTAATTTGCGAGAGCCTATAAACAGCCATGATGCAACAGGTACCCCCCTTTGAGAGATGATGAAAGGGCCAAGCCACCACACTCCTCTGTGTGTATGAAATTATGTAGCTAGCATTTGGCTCCTCCCATGTTATATATTGACCACATATATGCTGTGCTCACCTGCAGCGGCTTCACGACCTCCAAGTATCGCTTGATGGTATCATTCAGGGGTGGAATGGGCAACTTGGGCATCTTTTCCTGGTACTTGAAGGTAATTCCGCCAGTCATGTCGGGCGACAGCTGGTTCCTGGTTTCGATGGCGGGACCCATGGTTTTCGTTGCGACGGGTTGAGGTTCGAGTTTGGGTTCGGTTTCGAGTTTGGGCTCGGCTTCGAGTTTGGGTTCGGCTTCGGGCTGTGGTTGGGCTTCGGCTTCGGCTTCGGGGTTTCCTTGCATGTCAGGAGTGGAATGGGATTGGAGGGAAGCGGTGCTGTGGCTAGTGCGAGGAAAGCAGCAAGCGAGTGCAGAGAAACGGTCCAGGGTTCAGAGTGTCTTGTGAACACGGCACGGAGGACAGGTCTCGGGTGGGGTATTTATTGGACTGAGTCGAGGACCTGGATAATTATCAGCTGAGCAATGGCAAGAAACAGTTATTATAATTATTATTCCTTCCTTTGCCTCGTGACCTCACCTCAAACCCTCAAACCGACCAGTGGGAAAAACCTTACCAAAAACGGCTCCACTACTACTGCTCTCACATCCATCCATTCTTTCCCTCCCCCCGCCCCCGACACCCAAACACCGCACAGATCTGCCTTTATATAGCTGCGTCCACACCAACTACTTTTGTTTGTCGCGTGGAAAGCCAAAAACCCTCCGGGATCGACGGTGGTCAAGGGTGCCGCGGGTGGACGGCCTTTTGAGGGCCTTCTGTTCGCCAAACCCAATACTGATGTGCCGCTGTCATGTCCGACCTCGCACCAGAACCGCGTTCCGTCCTGTTGATTTGTCACCCCCGTGGGGCGGTCTGTCATCCTCACCGGAGGAAGATTAGAAATCCTCCAAAAAATCAACGGAACCTTCGAACCCATTGTGAGACGGATAATCTCAAAGGCCTTCACCTTCACACACATGTACCATTCACTTCCTATCACGATGATCCAGCATACTATTATTCATAAAACCGTCTTGGTGCACTTCCACTATACATATGCACCAAATGATTGACTACACCCCACCCCACCAATAATTCGCCTGACCCAAACGTATGAGCAACACCCTCCCAATATGTTAACTCGTCGTCCACCTCCCCCACACCATCTTCTCACGCCCTCCCTCCTTCCGTTCATCTCCTTCCACGATCCACCCGATAGAAAATAGAAAACGCCCCCCGCCCGCCAACAAAAGGCCCACCAGCCACCCACCAGGCGCGGGCCCCGGCTGATCGAGGCCTCTGGTCTCCCGAGACCCGCCGATGCGTGCAGATCGGCACACGACGCTAAACCCGCGTTGCAGAGGTAGGGGTTCTCACGATACGCAGAAGGGAAGAGGGCTTGGAACTTGACGTATTGAATTGCGCTCTGGGTGTGCACAGAGTTTGATTCTGGACGCGAGATCGAAGTCGGCAGCGAGGCATGTGTACTGGAATATCTGGGTGTCGAGGGGGAGGAATGGGAGGGAAGGCGGATTCCCGACGTTCCGCTGAGTCGACGGAGGGGCCAGGTTTTCCCTTGGTGGGTAGTAAATGAGGTCTGGAACTGGGTAGTTAATGTATATGCAGCACCAGAGTGGGCATACACATCAAAGCGCCCGCCGATCACGCCCAGATTTATGATATACATCGCACTTCATGCGCTGGACTGGGGGTTCCAGTGTGAGAAGAGGTGGGGCGGAGTTCTCCATCAATTTTTGACCATATACAAACCCTCTCTATCTACGTCCTCCGTCGTTCCATCCTTTTATCCTCGAGCGCGGTGAACGTCGGGGCTTTCTGCCTGCGTGTCGAAATTTTTGCTTGTGGTTTCGTGGTAAAACATGAACCAAGCATAATAACACTTAATTGAATAAACACCTCACAAACTACCCCAACTTGTCCTTTTTTT
>RBNI01002535.1:0-18210 GCA_003990745.1 Jimgerdemannia flammicorona | reverse complement strand
CCTACCCCTTCCCTAGGAAAAACTACTTTGTCAAATACAATTCCCACCCTCCCACCACTCTGTTCATATATCCTAGTTACCAAACCTCACTGCCACTGCCCTGAAGGACCCCAATCTATCCACCATCCAGTCATCAGATCCCCCAACAGCTCCTCCCACCTTACAACTTTCTCCTGTAGGCTCATCCACTGCCCCTCCTCAAATACAAAAAGCCAATGACCCGCCAGACCCACCCAAACTGCAAGCACCCACCCGACAGTGATCCAACTATCACCCACCCCCCCCACCAGCCAAGATCTCAGGTCTTCCCAGTAATCCCCATCACCCACTGGCCTTCTCTCCACCCCCAACCTATTTCCTATTTCAATCCAAAAGTCTCCCAAAACCTCACACTCTCCCAGCCAATGTTCCAGTGTCTGCACCAAACCCCCAACTAGCCCTACATTGTAACACTCCTTACAATCGAAACAGCCACCATCCATCAGATGCCCAGTGTGGAAATTCAGCATAATGTTTCTCTGCAGCATTCACCACCACACCACCCAGTACTTGGGGGGAAGCCACTACCTCACCTCATTACTCCAAGACCAAATACCAGCCCAGTCCCACTCCTCGCCAATCCCGACAGCCTGCCACCCACTCAGCCAAAGGTCCTGGCCAAGACCCTGCTGACACTCCACTCTATCCCCAATATCAAAGGCAGCAAGTAGAGTACCCCCCAGAAGCAGTCTATCCCAACGCCATATCTGTGGTCCCCACAACACCTCCCCCTCATTGCTCTGCCAGCGCAGACCAATTCTATATACCCCATTGACCACTCCCCACCAAAAGCCCCTAAATTGCAGCTGCTGAATTCCATTAAGCCCTACCAAAGAGTGTAGATCTCCTGAGGACCCTCGGGGGGAGGTTCTCATCTCCCACACCTTCTGCATCAAAGGTACCCAACCCCCCCCCTGTAGGTCAGCTGCTCTCTTCAACCACCAGACCCACAAGCGGTGCAATCTCTTAGGGAAATCCACAAGGCCCAGACCTCCCCTGTCTACCGTAGCAGGCAGCTTCATCTAACTCTATGTCTTGATCAATCTCCTTAAGTTGGGTCTTGCTTTAAATAGTGACAGTTGGGGTCTTCTTTGGTCTTCCAACTGGCTTGCTGTTACTCTTCTTATCATAGGGCTTGGACCAGATTCTGGTACCTTCAATAACAGGATATAATTTGGACTCCTCATAGTATTCTTCATCATTAGTGTCACCAATCTCCTCAATGACCACTGTATTGATTTGTTCTCTGATTCTAGTAGCATTGCTTGATTGAGCTTTGTGTCTTGTTTTTGTCATACAACTCTTTGTATAGTGGCCTTCTTCTCTATATCTGAAGCATATGATATTGCATTCTTCTATAGCAACTGTAAATCTCTGTACTGGTCTCCTGTTGATGCTTCAGACTTCTCTAACAATATTACCAAGGTGTGCAGTCATCTTGGTAAACTGCTTGGTGAGTTCCTCCACTAGATCAGCTTTGGCTGCCTTGGTGGTAGGTGGGGATGGTTGTCTATTTACAACTCTAGTAGGTATGATGCTGATTGGCTTTGATGGCTCTATCTTGATACTAGTTATTTTCTCTATTGAGTATTTGACAGAGTGTCTGGTAACCTAATATCTCTGTGCAAAGACCACTTTCTGGTCAAGGGTCAGAGCAGTAGGGGTAGACTAGATTGCTAGGGCAATTTCAGAGTGAACTCCTTTAAGGAAGGTTGAATTAGCTATTTGTTCTTTGAGAGCATCATCATAGCCAGCCAAGATAATCTGGTGATAGATTCAAGTATAGAATGAGTTGGGATCTTCACTGAGTCTCTGGCAGATAGTATTGAGTTGATCCTTGAGAGCTTGCTTAATCTCTTCAGTATAGTATGTAGTTCTGAGGAAGTTCTTCATGTTGGCAAGTTTGGCTACACCAGTATCAGCAATAGTGACTGCATTGAACTTATCTCTGATAGGTCCTCTGAGGCTGACAGATAGAAGGGCCAATTGTGCATTTATGATAAGGGCTTGTATGGTGGCAAATTGTTCAAAGTCTTCAATGAAGGTCAGAATTGACTCTTTAGTAGTATATCTATAGAATGTAGGGGGATACATTTCTATCTTATCTTGAATTCTTGAAGGGGTGACTTTTGTAGTCAGGGTAGTTGTTGTGGTAGTTGTTTGTTTTTCAGCTTGAAAGTGAGGGATTTATCTTAAATCACCAGCCAATAGGCACTAAGTTGTCACATAGTGGTTGCTGAGTCCTTTAAATATATCAGATTCTCTTCAAGGTATATCTCTTAGACTAACTACAAGTTTGTTATAAGCAAGTTCTTATTGGAGTGCCTTCTTAAGGTCTTATAGTCCTTAAACTTCTTATCTTTAAACTGTCTTGTTATCTCTTAGATTGCTTGTATGGAATTGAGGGTAAGTAAACTAGAACTGACTTTATTTCAAAGAAAATAAGAAAGATATTTATACAAAATATAATTCAATGGTTGCTAAGTTATAAAGCTAAATATAAATTCCAATAACTAAATAAAATACTGGAATATAGAAAACTATAGTTGTAAGTACAAATTCAAGTATCTGTTCAAATAGTTGCATAAGTTTAGGATATCAGCAGATTTTGGTAGTATAGGAAAAGAGTGCTTGAAGGTTCAGGTGTCACAGAAAAAGGATGCTAGTAGAACTCAGTTATACAGAAAAAGGATGCCAGAAGATTTTGGTATTACTAAGAACCTTAGATAAGATCATGGGGGCTTCATCTTTGTTGCTGCTGAAGGAAATGAGATCTGCAAATATTTCATCTATCTCATTATGTATGTTACATGTTTCATGTACTTTATATATATTACACAAGATGACATCATTGCTGATGAGATTATCACATTTGGTTGCAGAGAGAGCAAGGAGGTCTGGGGCTCTCCAGTCTATGAGATTCTCTTCCACAAAATAAGAAATAAATATGGGGTCTTGGGAAGGTCCAACCTGGATGCTGGGGCCTTGGAATGCTGATATCAATTCTTATATAAATTGATCTGGGTTGTCCTAGAGAATGAGATACTAGAAGTCTTCTATTTTATTACTATTGAGGGTGATAGTGGACTGGGCTTCTGTGGCCACTTAGATCTCCAGTACATTGGTACAGTAGGCTGATAGTTTCTTGAAGTTTGAGATTCTAGTATACTCCAAGTTGGGGATTGACCACAGTACATGCCTGAAGACCTGATGAATCTTCTTGGCTGTTCTTATTTTATAGGCATCTATGGAAGTAATATCTTATATTTCTTGGAGACTGGTCTGAGGGAATTCCCAGCAGAGGAGGTTTCCTATTTCATACTCCTGCTACATCTAGAGGCATTCAGTAGCAATAGTAATCCTTGTTTCCATTTCACAACCATATAGGATATAATGATAAGAGTTACCAGTACCCAGGTCAAGGCTAGGAGTCCTTCTTGTGTGGGTCCTCATGGCTCTTCTGATGTCTTGGAACATTCTTTTCTGGACTAAGAGATCTTGGTGATTCCTGGATCTTGAGGTTTGGTAAGTGGTAGGTATTTTGTTTATGGTAAGTCTTTAGAACTATTTCTGTGAGCTTTGTTTGGATTGCTGCTACTGCAGTTTCTTGATCCTTCTTTTATATTTCTTAAGATGTCTGTCTTATGGTCATGATGACTTACAGTTAGTCATCCTTACTCATCTTGTAGCCTGGGTAAGTTATACTGTATGATCTTCTTGTACTTCAATCTAATAACTTGTAAGAAAAGGCTGTCTCCTATGCTGATATCATCATTCTGGGGTCATTATTACAATATATAGAATACTGGATAGAGTCTTTCTGATATTACTGAGAGATCTAACTTATATATGATAGATCTATATTTTTCAAGAATCTTGAATAGTCTAATATAGCAGAGTCTAAGCTTCTTTTGGAGTATATATTGTCCAGAGTTAGATATCAAATATTGAGTATACTTATTCTTCTTTTTATAGATAACTTCTCTTTTAATTTTAACAGCATATACTACTTGTATTCTTTATACCTCTATAAGAGCATCTTGTACTTGCTAAATATTATCTTATATAGTATTAGTAATTTCTTATATAGCTGATATTATAGTTTAAGTAGTAACTATAAGTGTTCATAGATATTATCTATAGTTTAAATAAAATAGTATCATCTTAATACTTGTATTTAAGCTATTGTTATATGCAAATTTAGCTAAAGTTAGTTTTTTGTCTCTATTATTTTGTTTATAGCTATAATAGATACTAAATATTTTTAGAGTTTGATTGGTTTTTTCTATCTGGCCATCTATTTGTGAGTAATATACTATAGATATTTTCAGTTATACTCCTAGACTCTTAAAGAGTACTTATCAAAAGTTATTTGTGAATTTCACATCTTAGTCTGAGATAATTACTGATGATAGATTATGAAGGTAGAATACATTGTCAATAAATAACTATACTATTTCTGATACTGTTGCAGTAGTAGTTATTATAATGAAGTAGACCCACTTACTGAGGTGATTAATAAAAACAATGATCACATCTCTTTTCTTCTTGGTTTTTGGTAACTAGAGAATAAAGTCTATTCTGATATACATAGTCTAAATTTTAGATGAAAATTAATAGTAGCTATAGTGTGCCAGCTGGTACCTAGATATTATACTTATATCTTTGGTAAATATTATAAGATATAATATTATTATTGATATCAGATATCATTTTGGACTAGTAAAAGTCTTGGACAATATACTGATATATCTTGTCAAATCTCATATATCCAGCTATAAGTATATCATATAGTTCTTATAGGATTCATAATCAGATATCCAAATTCTTATATTATTAAGATATATATATCTATTTTGACAGATATATTCTTACAGATCTCCTTCATAATATTGCTTTATTCTTTAAGGATTTGTTCAGTGATTTCTTATATATATATTAGCATTCTTAGTATACTTCTTTTTAACTTCTTCAAATAGGCTTGTGACAATATTGCTAATCACAGTGAGGTTATCTTTTTGGATACTCCTGGAGAGTGCATCAGCTACTTCATTCTTGGTTCTAGTAATGTACTTGATTTCAATATCAAAGAGTATAAGAATCTATATCTATCAGATCTGTTTTTCTGTAAGAATTAACTATATCTAAATATATTAAAAGGCTTGATGATCTTTCTATAAGATAAATATTTTGCCAAAAAGAAAATATCTCTATATTTATAGAGATTAGATAATAGTAAGAAGTTCCTTATTTTGCATAGTATAGATTCTTTTATATTTATTGAGTTTCTGGGACAGTTAGTTGACAGAGTGTTCATGTTGAGTCAGGATAGCTCTAATAGTAATATTTGAAATATATATCAGTAGTAACCATAAAGAGTTCTGTTGGATCAGGACTGATCAAAATTGGTGCATCAATCAGTATTCTCTTAAGAGTATATATAGTAGTAATACATTCTTCTATCTATTCTTTTTTGATATTAGCTCTCTTTCTAGTAAGACTTGTAAGTAAAGAGATAATTGTAGAGAATTCTTAAATAAATCTCTTATAATATTCTGCTAGTCTATTAAATCCTCATAGAGACTTGAGGAACTTTGAGATATGCTAATTGCAGATTGCTTGAGTCTTCTTGGAATTGAAAGCAATATCATTTTCTGAGATAATGTGTTCTAGATATTCAATTTTCTTTTTAAAGAAGTAATATTTCTTCTTTTTTGCTGAGAGCTTACATTTATAGAGTATATCAAAAATCATTTATAGATATTATTGATAGATAATGCTACTTATGCTATATACCAGAATATTATTCAGATAGACCAGAATAAATACGTCAAGATATTTATAAAAGATATTATTCATTAGTATTTAGAAGATTGCTGATACATATATTTCTGAGGCTAAATAGTATTATATAGAATTTATAGTATCTAAATCTTATTCAAAAGACTGTCTTAGAGATATATATATTTTTTTTGATGTAAATTTAGTGATATCTAGATATAAGGTTGATGAGTGAAAAGATCTTAACAATATATACTTGGTTAAGTAGTTTATCAAATTTGTAGGAGTCTATATCAGTTCTTAATAGAGATCTTGTTAAGTGCTCAGTAATCAATACATATATAGAGACTTCTATCTTTTTTATAGACAAAGAGAATTGGTACACTATATAGTAATTTCAATAGATAGATGAGACCTTTGCTTGCTAATTCTGCAAATTATTTCTTGAGAATCTCTTGCTCAGATTGGGCTAGTTAATAGATTCTACAGTAGAGAGAGTCTGAACCAGAAATAGTTTCAATGCTATATTCTACTGCTCAGGTGAGTGATAGATCTTGAGATTCTTAAAAAATATCTTCATATTCCTTGAGTAGTTCTTGGAGATTATCTTCCTCATTATCTTTATTCTTTAGGAGTTTAGAGAGTTCTTTATTATTTTCTTCTGAGGTTATCTTAACTGTATATATATAGATGTACTGGTCTGGTTTTTGAATCAGCTTCTTTATCTGAATGATAGAGATCACCTTTCTTAGCTATTACTCAGATTACATAACAAATTCTCAATACTTTTGATATAGTTTTCTGTAGAAATATACTAGCAATATATTATTAACTTGAAACTTAGAGAAGTGTGCTAGGCAGGGGAGCTCTAGCATATTTGACTTATAGTATATAGAGAGAGAGCATAGTGGGGGGAAGTTCTGTAGACCCTCATGAGGATAGAAGTAGGCTAGAGGTAGCAGAAGGTCAGAAGGAGAGAGGCTGGAGATAGGGAGGATGAGCTTTGCTGATAAGGTTATGGCTAGGGATATATCTGTAGGACTAAATTGAAGACTGAGGAGAGAGAAGGAAAAGACATCTACCACAGAGTCTGGAGGAGCTGCTCTAGGGGACCAGGGTGGTAGGGCTGGTGGAGTAGTAGCTAGAGAGAAGAGGGAGACTACTAATGATAGTGTGATGACTAATCTAAAAAAAAAATCTAGATATAATAACTGATGAGAGAGCTGAGTTAGGAGGTAGTATAAGGTCTAGTGGTTTAGTAGATAGTGTAATAAGTCTAGTAGCAGTACCATTACTCAAGAAATCAGTATTAGAATTTATAGTCACCTTATGCTTCAGAGGCTTAAAAGTTATAGTAAAGTTGGTTCTAGGGCTGCTAATCTAATAGATTAAGAGAGTAGTCTCAGTGAAGTTTCTATAAGGGCTGAAAGAGATGAAAGTGAAATTTGAGAAAGAGGGGCTCATACTAGAGATATTGAAAAAGAGGATAAGTCAGAGAGATAGTGGTCCTAATAGTAAGATGTTTGAGATAGGACTCCTAGATAGTCTAGCTAATAGTGACAAATGTTTCCATAGTGAGGAGAAAGGAAATGAGGAAGCTAATTGTAGATATGATGAAAAAGTATGGAGATATAGTAGATATTGGCTTCTGGGTATGAGAAGGGATAGAGTTTAGGACTAATTAAAGTATAGCTGGCTGGAAAGAAGAATACAGAGAAGGTGAGAGACTGATCAGTAGTATTGAAGTGAGGCTCTATTGAGTATAAGTGTTAAGGATAAAGAGAATCTTAGAGGAGAAGAAGGGCTTGTTGGAGGCTCTGAAGGATCTCACAGAAGTAGTGAAGTAGTATATGGTGGCCTGTAAGAAGTATGAGACTAGGACAGTTGTGGAGATTATTAATAGTAAGAAGATATGGCTAGACTGTACTATGTGGGAGAAGGCTAAGAGAAGACAGAGATAGAAAGATCTTCTAGCAGGCTTGGATGGGGGGCTAAAGTTGCTATAAGTACTGAAGAAATGAGAATAATGGCCAGCATCTGGGCTGGGGAGAGGGCAGAGCTAGGGGGTAGTGGTCCAGTAGAGGGGGTAGCCTAGAGAGAGAGTGCTATAGTCAAGAAGAACTAGGAGGAGGTTGAGGCCCTAGTTGTATATAGGGTTCCAAATGTGGATCTAAAGCTTGAGCTATAGAATATATCTGAGGAGTTCTGGAATAAGTCAATAGGAGTAAGTACGGTAGGAGATCAGGAAATGAGATAGTAGTTAGTAGACCCAGGAGAGGAGAGAGTTAGTAGTGAATGATGGTTTTGATAGGTACTGATAAATATGACAGCTAATAAGTTGGAGGGATCAACTTCAGGGTAATCAGTGAGATATACTGGAGTTCTGTTTTGAGAAGAGAGGAGATGATATATAAGCTGTAGAATGAACTGATAGCAGCTCTACTAGAGGTAGTGAAGTATGAAGTAGATGAGCATAGAGAGGTAACTCTGCTGAAGATTATAGATGAGCATATAGTATATCTATAGGAACTAAGGAAGGGTCTGGCAAAATAGCAAGTGACATGTGAGGAGTATTAGATAATAATAGAGAAGTGGAATAGAGAGGACTGTCTGGAGGTACTGGAGTGCTAGATGCTTAATAAGAGGCAGAGGTTGAACTAGTGGCTAAAAGGAACTTAAATATAGCTAGTAATATAGTAAGTATAGAGCTATAGGTTAGTTGATATCCTTATAATCTATTTTTTTCTATGAATAGTATAACTAGAATCTTCTCTTTAAATAGCAATGGCCTTAGAGAAGTGATGAGGAGGAGAAATATTTTCTCTTAGCTAAAAGGGCTGGAAGCTGATCTATTTCTATTATAGAATATAAGGGATAATGGAGACTTAGATGTATAGAATTGGACTTGGAAATGGAGAGAGGTGATAGTGTAACAGAACAGAGTAGATATGCTTATTTGTAAAGAAAAGAATAATATTGTAAGAATTAAATATTAGAGAGAGAGACTTGTGTAGAAAACTTGGAGGAGGCCAGGATAGGACCCAGTAGTGGTCAGATCTTACTACTATCTGGTAGAGTAGAGGGCCCATATAGATTAAATTGCTGAGCTATAGAAGTTAGATGAGCTAGTTATAGCAGAAGTCAACTATCCTGAGAGAAGACTTCAATATAGTTCAGAATAAAAGGGTGGACAGAATAGATAGTGAGAGGGGGCTGTTAGGGAAGAGCAGTGGCCTGGATAGCTGAAAGGAAATTAAATAACTTGGCTCTCTTATAGATGTGGGCAGATAGAGCTAGGGTAATCACCAGGTATTCACATATTGAATGGGTGAACTTGGCTCAAGGATTGACTGGGTTCTAACTGCTGAGTACTGGGGGAGTGATGTCTTGGAATTATTAGAAGTTAAATAGTGCTTCTGATTAGATAATTAGAGCCTTCTGGAGTAAGAGAGATTTGGGGAGTATGGAGAGAGACCTGGATATTGGTGTCTGAATTCTGTACTACTAGATAAGCCTTAATTATAAGATACTTAGGTAGCAGAAATTGGGTCTAAGGTACTTGCTTAGAGAGAGAGAGGTCTTATGATTGATGATCAGTGACAAAGGCTGAAGTCTGATGCTCAGTATTTCTAGAGAGTAGCAGAGAGAATAAGAAGTGCTCAGAGGAGAGAGAGGATATAGTGGGTCTTATGTAAGTTGGAAAGACTCTTGAAGGAATGGACTAGTCTGCTAGAGACTAAAAGAGTGGAGGATTACAGAGTTTGGCATATCCAATTGGAGGTGGAGGAGCTATAATATATATTGCAGATAGAAGAGAGTATATAAGTATCAGATATGATAGCCAGACTGAGGTAGTAGAGTCTGGAGGAAGAGGAGAGACTGACAAGGTTTCTGTCAAGGCTTTTTTGAGTGAGAAGGATATATCAGTACTGGGATAGAGTATTGGATGAGAAGGGAGAGATAGTGATAGAGATCTAGAATATCTTGGACCAGCTGAGTGAAAGGTAGAGATTGCTGTGAAGTAAGGAGAAGAGAGGTGAGGATTTGTAGATAATTGAGCACTATCTGGAGGACTAATACCTAGCCTCAGTAGAGGAACTGACAGAGTTGGAAAACCCAGTCTAGAGGTAGGAGATTTGTAAGGTCTTGGTAGAAGCTGATCTTGAGATAGCCCCCAGGGAGGATGGACTACTCTGAAACTTCTGAAAATGAATGACAGAGGTAGAGGTAGTTCTGGAGAAATTATAGCTAATATATAATGAGATCATTAGTTCTAGGGCATGGCTAGGGGGGCAGTGCCTGAGACTGGTGGCTCTGCTGTTTAAGAATAAAGGGAGAAGAGAAGAGAGAAAGAACTGGCAACTAGTCATGCTACTGGATATAGATTGAAAGCTGATCATAAAGGTCATTATAGTATAGCTATAAGACATAGTCTAGAGAATACTGGGGGAGGAGCAGAGGAGCTTTGTTGGAGGCCATTTGATTTGGAATATGAATACCTGGGTCCATGATATTATTGAAGAGACCAGAGCAGTAAGGATGAATGCATGGCTGGTTTTTCTCAAACAAGAGGTAGGTGGGTAGAGTACTGAAATATATCAGCATCACTCTGGACTTTCAGTATTTCTTAGTTAGTGTAATAGTTCTAGTTTCTTTAAGAGAAAGCAGCTTAATCTGGAAGTTTTAGTTGGCCTAAAGTAGCTCAAAGAGATACTTAAAGATTCAAGTATTCTTGAAGGATTTCTGGGAGAAAATATTCTAAGCTTTATTTAGACAGAGAATAAGAATATTTATATATGATCTAAAAGAAAGATCCAGAAGGATCTTAAAAAGAAAGAGAAATGCCAAGAAATAGGTTCTTGGCAAAGATGACTAATATGGTTCTATAATGTTCTAAAAGGTTCTATGACTAGCTAAGATAAGATGCTTGGTGCCAA
This sequence comes from Jimgerdemannia flammicorona, assembly GCA_003990745.1. Classification (NCBI taxonomy): domain Eukaryota; kingdom Fungi; phylum Mucoromycota; class Endogonomycetes; order Endogonales; family Endogonaceae; genus Jimgerdemannia; species Jimgerdemannia flammicorona. Next base: position 7,453 of record RBNI01002535.1, on the reverse strand, counting down.
GGAAAGACAAGAGTGTTCTAGTGATGTCTGAGCACCAAGAAAAGGTTTCTAAGCAAGTAGAAGATGGCAGAACATAGTAGAATATTTAAGAAATAATAAGAAAAGACTAACTAAAAGATGTGAAAATGTACTAAGACTAAATATGACTGTGAAATTATTACATCTCTCCCTCCTTAAAAACTAATGTCCTCATTGAGTTCTTAGGTAATACAAGACTAGATATATTTAACCAAAATTTCTCAAACTTGTATTGATGCATTGACAGAGATTGGCCATCCTTATATAGAGCAGAGGACCTATTATCAGACTAACCAACTGAGAGAGATTCAAACCCAGCTAGTAGTTTCATTTTGGTGGACTTTTTGTTCATTAAATGTTTTGCTAGTTCTAGAGTCCTAAAGTAAACTTCTGATATATAAGGTACTGATTATTGCTATAGGTCATTGATAATTCAAGAAAGTCACTATAGAGATTAGGTAATACATTTTACCTTAAAGTCTTGAACTAGATCTTGAGAGTTCTTGAGATTGACCAGTGGTTTCCAGATAGTATCATATTCAGAATAGCCCATCCATTTGACTAGATATTCAGGATGGTGGTAGCAGGTTTGTTTGTTAAGGATTTTTTCAACTTCATACTTGATATAGTCTTCAATAATCATAGGGATAGATGACTTAGAAATTTGACCAGGGTAGGGTGGTGACTGATTCCAGGTCTTGAGGTATGATATATAAAAAACTGGGTGTACTCTTATGGTTTCAGGTAACTTGAGGTGGTAGGAAGATACAGAGACTTGTTTAATGATCTTGAAAGGTCCAATATATTTGGGTTGGAACTTGTTTGAAGGGCAGTTGACTTGAGATTGTATCTTGAGGTTCTCAGTAGACTGTAGGACTTGATCTCTAACAGTATAAGTAACATTACAGCATTTCTTATCAGCATACTTGGCTTGATGCTGTTGAGCCTTCTGAAGATTTACAGTGGCAATCTTGAGTAGTTCATCCATTTTGTCTGTAAGGCTCTTAGTAGTAAAGACTTGTATTTGACTACTTTTCTTGAAAGGAAATAGACTTGTAGGGATCTCAAGATCTTGACCATAGAGTTACTGGAAAGGGGAAAAACTAGTAGATAATTGGATGATGTTGTTATATACAAACTCTGCATAAGTCAGGTAGTGGTCTCAATTATCTTGCTTATAAGAAATATAGTTTCTAAGTATTTGTTCTAAAGTTCTGTTCATGTATTCAGTTTGTTCATCAGTTTGTAGATAGAAGGCAGTAGACATAGCCAATTGAGTTCTCAGAGTCTTGAAGAGAGTTTGCTAGAAGTAACTAGTGAACTTGAGGTCACAATTACTGACAATTACTCATGGTAGGCCATAGTAATGGAAGATGAACTTGAAGAAGATTCTTGCAATCTTGAATGCAGTTATATTGATAGTAGTTGGTTCAGCAACCATAGTCTTGGTCAGGCAGTCAATGAATACAATGATAGCATCAGCACTAGATTGAGTTTGTGGTAGTTGAGTTACAAAGCTCATAGTAACTTGCTCAAATTTCATAGTGGAAATTGGCAGTAGTTGTAGCAAACCAGTAGACACTTAGTTGGTAGACTTGTTGCACTGGCATAGATCATAGCTGGTAATATAGTTCTTAATTTCCTTGATCATGCTTGGCCAATAGTAGTAGCATTGGATGTTCTTGACAGTCTTCTCAATTCCTAGGTAACTGGCAAGAGGGGAGTCATGGTGTTCTTGTAAAACCTTGTAGTATAGATTTATATTTTCAGATAGGTAGACTTGATCTTGATGATAGATCAGGTTATTCTCAATAGTATATATATCCTTGAGCCCATTTAAGAAAACTCTAGTGGTGACTGTGTCTTCTTTATAAGCTTGCCTAATGGCAAAATTTGATACATTAGTAGTAATTATGAATTTTAGGCCTTGATCTGCATTATGCAGGACTAGAGCATGGGTCAGGTAGTTCTTGAGTTCTTGAAAAGCTTGTTGACAGAAGAGGTCCCAGGTGTAGGGTATATAGTGGTCTGAGTGCAGGACCTTCCTCATGAGGTTAGTCAGTAGCTTGGCAATACCAGAGAAGTTTCTGACAAAGTAGCAGTAGTAGCTAGTTAGACTAAGATAGGATTGGAGTTCTGTGAGGTTTAACAGAATGGACCATTCTTCAATTGCTTCTATCTTATGTGGGTCTACTTGAATTCCTTATGCAGAGACAATGTGGCCAAGATATTCGACTTGTTTCTTAAAGAATTCACACTTCTTGAGCTTGGTATAAAGCTTTTATTTTTACAGGATCTTCAGGACTATTTGAATGTACTTGAGATATTCTTCTTTAATTGTGCTAAATATCAGGATGTTGTCAAGATATACCAATAGAAAAATAAATAGTTAGTCCTTGAATATCTTATTTATCAGAATCTGAAATGTGGTGGGTATATTGGTAAGACCAAATGCTAAGACCAAGAATTCATAAAGTCCAAAGGAGGTCATGAATGCAGTCTTGGGAATATCTTCTGGCTTGATTTGAATCTGATGGTATCCTGATATAAGGTCCAACTTAGTGAAGTACTTGGCATTCTTGAGAGCATCAAAGATTTGATCAATCAAAGGTAGTAAATAGCAGTTCTTGACAGTAAGCTTGTTGAATATATGGTAGTCTATGCATATTTGCAGAGTACCATCCTTCTTCTTGATGAATAGAACTGGTGAGCCATAAGGAGATTTGCTTGGCTAAATAGCTCCTTATATAAGTAGTTCTTCTAGTTCCTTCTTGACTGCTTCAATTTCGAGTGGTGATATATGGTACATATATTTCTTGGGTGGTACAGCTCCTGGGGTCAGTTTTATTTCATGATCAACTTCTTGTATAGGCAGTAAACCAGATAGCTTGTCTGAAAAGACATCCTTGAATTCTTCTAGCAGTAACTTGATGCTTTTATTGACTGATAGTCTCTTGTCTTGTTTCTTAAGACAGACCATTATAATGAAGATTTACATTACCTTCTTGAGTACTTTCTTGTACTGTATAGTTGACAGTATTATAATCTGGGTCTTGCTTGTAGTCTTGTCTATCTTAATAGTAATGTTGACTCTATCTTGAAGTAGGGTGACTTCATTCTTATATCAATCAATGTCTGGATTATATTTTATAAGTCAGGGTTTTCCTAGGATCAGGTCATGATCTCCTAGTAGTGCAATCTCAAAGTCTACTTGTTTTCAATATTTCTAGATCTTGATGGGTAGTTTGGCAGCAATTGACTCAATAGAGTATAGAGTACCATCTGCAGTGACTATACTATTGTTCTTGGGTACAGACTTGGTAAGGATCTTGAGACTTTTGATGAGGTTCTGATTGATGAAGTTCCCTGTAGCTCTGCTGTCTATGAGTACTTGAACTTCTTTTCCTTTAACTAGGCCTTTGTAAATGAGCATAGCTTGAGCTCAATTTTCACTAAGACTTGCTGCTTGATTGGTACTACCAAAACCTTTTTGATCTCATTTGGTTTCAGAGAGTTCTTGGACTTCTGTAATCTTGAGTTGACTGGCTTTTTCTAGAATCATTTACATAACTTGGTCTCCTTTTTTAACTGTATAGTCTTGATCCTTCTGGTTGATAAGCAGAACTTGAACTTGTTCTCAAAAGTCTGGGTCAATACACTAGCATCTATATCTAAATGATGTTTGATACTGAGTTCTGATCATGGTACAATTCTGGCATAATGTCCTTCAGGACATTGAACTACAATTCCAGTAGACACTAGAGTTCAACTCTTAGCTAGAATGGTGACTTGTTTGACAGAGTGTAGATTAAGACCAATGACTCCTTCTGTTTGATATTGAGGAACCTGGGCCTTTGAGTGAAGCTTCTTAATCTTGAGCTTGGATTGACTAGTAGTGAGATTAATGGATGTGTCCTTGGACAACATAGTGACTGATCTTTAGGATTCGCTAGTCTTCTTAGAACATTTGGTTGCAATGTGTCCTATTTGATAATAGAAAAAATAGGCTCTGAATTTCTTTAGGCAGTCTTTTTCTTCAGGAATAAGCTTGGTGTTCTTTTTGTTCATAGTGTCTAAGTCCATTGGTGCTGGGCCAACTATCCTTGGTTGGTTTCTGTGGCAGTTCTCAAAGTGGTTCTTCTTATAGTGTTCTGGTTTGAAGTAGTTGTCAAAGGTGATAATATCAAACCTATTGGCAATTCTCATAGCTTCATTGAGGCTTTATAGCTCTTCTAGCTTGACCTTGACTCATGTGTTTCCTTTTAGGCCTCAGACATAGCAGTCTATCTTTTCATCCTCTGCTATTACTGGTAGTTCAAGAAGAATTGACAGGAATTATACATTATAGCTTTGTATAGACTTGAGTTGCTTAATGTTTACTAGCTTATCTCTGGCTAGCTTGATAGCATTAGCAGGATTGAACTGCCTATGAACAGCTCTCTTGAAAGCTTCCCAATTCTTAATTCATACATATGAATATATAGATGTAGTCATAATATAATTGTACCATCAAATGGCTATATTTCCTCAGAAGTGTAGTGGTAAATTGGACTTATATGTCTTTATTTATTCTTGTGAGTTTGAAGTATTGATCCAATTGAAAGATCCATGCATCTGTAGATAGTCCTCCTTGATGACTATCAAAGATATCTGGCTTGAGTAGCTTGAAACTGACTGGTGCTATAGCAGAATATAATATACTCACAGTTCTTGTTTTCTGCTGTTCTAGTTGTACTTGAAGTTCTTGGATTTGGTGGGCCATAGCATTGATCATATCCTCTATACTGAGCTATGGTCCTCTTGCTTCTTCTGTAACAGAGGGGTCTAGCTGGTAGACTGACTCTTTGCAGCTCATTTCAGGTTCATATGACTAGTTGTGACTGGTTTCCAAATTCATATGAGGTTTCTTAATAAGATAAGGTATAATGACACTGTTGCTATGTATTAAGTGTAATAGTTCTAGTTTCTTTAAGAGAAAGTGGCTTAATCTGGAAGTTCTGATTGGTTTAAAGTAGCTCAAAACTTAAAGATTTAAGTATTCTTAAAAGATTTCTGGGAGAAAATATTCTGAGCTTTATTCAGACAGAGAATAAGGATATTTATACATAATCTGAAAGAAAGATCTGGAAGAATCTTGGAAAGAAAGAGAAATATCAAGAAATAGGTTCTTGGCAAAGATGACTAATATAGTTCTGCAATGTTCCAAAAGGTTCTATGACTAGCTAAGATAAGATGCTTAGCACCAAGGAAAGACAAGAGTGTTCTAGTGATGTCTGGGTGCTGAGAGAAGGTTTCTAAGCAAGTAGAAGGTGGTAGAATATAGTAGAATTTTCAAGAAATGACAAGAAAAGACTAACTAAAAGATGCAAAAATGTACTAAGACTAAATATGACTGTGAAATTGTTACAGTTAGTCTGTTGGAGGGAAACAGGGTGGCAATCTTGGTCAATGGCCACTGAGAGATATCTTTCCCTTTGAATAGAGGGGTGCCACAGGACCCACTGTCACCTATCCTCTATGCCCCTCTCTTTGGAACTCTTGCTAGACTGAATATGATGCAGGGTGGGAGAGTTGACAGTACTGGAGATAAATTGGAAGGTGGGGGAATGCGGTCTGGAGAGGAATTTCGGAGTGTACTCGGGCCTCTCTTTGTTCACCCACAGAGATCTACTTTCAACCTGGTTATCGTTGACCTTGTCCCGCATCTGACCTTCTCTCACACTCGCAATCGCCGAGAACTTGAATATCTGTCTTGAACATCTTTGAATACCTTAATGATTAATGCGTATCAGCCAGTGTGGTGATAGCGTTGTCTCTTATTAATTTTCGTAGGCGGTCGCATTGCACATCTTAAGTATTGAAATTTAATAAAGAATGACATGACGTTTGAAGATAAAATTTGTAGAAAGATCAATATATTGGAGGGTGGAATACTACCAGTTAGTCAATAGCAAAGACATTGTCGACGAGCTAAAGTCTTCTCATTTAACTCAGCGGATGGATGATCAGCTTCCAGTCTTGCTTAGTGGAGATGTGTGCAAGCAAATTGGAGATTATTTCGGTCAAGAGAAAAAATGATTATGTGAGTGGTAGAATAAAAATATAAAATAAAAATAAAAATGTATTATTCACATACATGGGATATTGGGTGTATCCCAAGTACTTTATTTTGGATACTCCGTCTTCCCCTCTTCTATAGATCTCAAGTGCCAATAATATTATAATCGCCCATTTGTAAAACGTGTACCGAAGCCCGATTCCTAGTGTGCCGTATGCACTCTAGGGCCGTGATATCTTTTGCGATTTCTTGTGTGCTTTTGGCGAACTCTTGTGCTTTTTCCACTCTAGGGTCGTGATTTCTTGTGTGTTGTATGCAACTCTAGGACTCTAGGACCGTGTACTGTATATACACAACTCTAGGACTCTAGGGCCGTGACTCTAGGGCCGTGACTCTAGGACTCTAGGCGCCGATCGCATGACGCAAATCGTACGACGCAAATCGCATGACGACACAAACCCGATCCAGCGTATTGTTTAAATCGGAATATATCTAATCTGGATAATCAACCCCAGTCACATACCAATTTTTGTCGTCGATCCTATTTTTGTTGCCGGTGCATCGGGCTTCGTGTTGTCATGCACGCAAACAAATACCCCGGCTTTGGGTCCGGACAAGTTAATTATGTGAAAGTGATTTCTTGTATGTGAAATCGTGGACCTTGAGTACAAGAGATCGCGGCCATAGAGTGCAAAAAACCTATGGCACGCAAATTTGGATGGACACTCCAAAAATTGGATCAAGAAATTGAAAAATTGGATCGACGATAAAAATTGCAGGTGGGCTTAAGGAATCTACATCTAAATCGGAATAGTGGATCTAAATTGGTGCAAAAGATCTACAAACCGCAGCACGCGCCAAAAATTGTAACTGCAGCCCTAATACGTACTCCAATAATCACTGAAAATAATTTTGGCACGAGGACAAACCTTAATGCTGCTAATAATAATAATAGTGTCAGTTGCTGGTAAATCTCGATATAACCAACGCTGTTTAATCAACCTTCCGAAGGTCCGCCCCCAATAAGTTCAATAAACTAACTACATTAGAAAATCAAGCCTTGCCTTCTTTATTTCTTTATTGCATCGAGGTTGATCTCGTAGATGTCCGTCATGTTGACTGGAGAATACATGGAATTTCGGAACACCCTTTTGCTCGATACCATGTTAAATCGAATAGCCTAGGGATTCTAGGATATAAATATAGATTTTGCAGGGGTGTTATATTTATTTATATATACATGAATGTTTATGTCTTACCATGGTTATATTTAACTGCTATTGATCTGATCGAAAATAACGAGCTCTTCACCAAAAATATTCGCAATAAAAATACATTTCTACACATCCAACATTGAAATACAATATCACGGCCTTC